>JAPTHA010000028.1:2925136-2937954 GCA_029814585.1 Gymnapogon annona
GCACTTTTATATTTCCATATTTATTTGTGTTATCAGCTGACAATCTATGGCATTTCGTTACCGGATTCATTGTGTCTGTCTGTGTAATGACAATAAAGGAAGTCTAAGTCTAAGTGACAAAAGCCGTATATTAGCAAGTCAATTTGTATGTACACAATCCAGTATCACAAAACATATTTATGTCTTCTATTTAGATGAAGTTACTTGTATATAGAAGCCACAGCTTAAACCTTGAAAATACTATGTCGTCTTGCCAACAGGAAAGTTCATTGGTAGTCCATACGAATGTTATTAGATTAGATTAGATACACCTTTATTTGTCCCACTCGAGGAAATTTCAGAACAGGGTAAATGTAAAGTTGCAGCCAACAGTTTGCTAGTTTGGCTAACGTATGGGGAAAGCAGTACAGTTAACCAAGATCTTTGGAAGTGCTCCCTATTTAACCTTTTTTTTGTTTTATCTTAACCAAACACATAGTGTAATATATCAATGTAGTTTTAATAGGCGCTATGTGCTTTAGTTAGTTACATTTTAATTGGTGGCAATTTGAGGTGTTAATGGATAAATGTGTTTCTTTTGGATTTTTGAACCTAGATTAGCATTTTCCCCATATATTGATGTGATCATATTATTTATGAAATGGCAAATCAAACCTGCCCACCAAAATATATTTCCCAGGGATGTGTAAAAATGTCAAATTACAACAAAGTTCACATAGCTATGGCCACATATAAAATGTTAACTTCAAGTGTTAAGTTAGACTAATCAACTGTTAGATCTAACTCCTATTCAAATCAGCTCAGCCCTTGTCCTTGTTTGTTTACAAGGACAATCAGCAAGAATAATGAGCTATTCTAAATTTAATGCAAGAACGGCTGTCAATATCCATGGCAGGTCACATAAAATGTAATACCTTGGTTGTGTGGGCATTTTTTAGTTTTCACTTTTGAAATAAAATATTGTTATTTTTTCGTGTACTATGGATAAGGATCAATAGTGGATTGTTAGTAGCCACAAAATGTCACCAGTATAGAATACAAATTTAAATATATATCATCAAGAAATTCTGCATATAAATTAATTTTAAAAATGCATTTTTTTTGTCATTCATTAAACAGATAATGTCAGGTTGGGCTGGAAAAGTGGAGTTTATGTGGTGTTTCCGCTTTTAACCTTGTGCTTCCTGTTTGGTGCAGTGTCAATTCCCTCTTGTTTCAGATAGCTTCAGTCCCAGATTCCACCCCACCTGTGTCTCGTGTCTAATCATCCCTAATGTGGCTCACCTGGTGAACCTCTTCTGTATAAAAGTCTGTGTGTTTCCCCTCGTCCTTTGTCAGATCGTTGTATGCCTTAGCTTGTGAGTCTGACCCTGTCTTGCGTGTCTAGCCTTGCCTCTTTTGGAGAGTACATCTGTTTTATTCTAATGATAATCTAAATTTAAGATGTAATTTTCTCATATTGTGTCTTTTGTCACCTAGGTGTGATTTCCCATTATAGTTTTATATTTAGGATTTCCCTGTAGTAGGCCCCATTTTGTTCATATAAGTACACGTGTTTTTTGAGCGTCACTTTTTGTTTAAATTTTAATTTTATAGAGAATTGAGTCATATGTGTATGTTCCTTGAGAACTTAAAAATAAATATTTTTGATAACATCCTGTTTCTGTCTGCTACTGGGTCCGTCGTCAAGCAAATTCTAACAGATAAATGCTCCCCAGAGTATTAAAGAAGCTTAGGTGCAACTATGGCCTAAACAACTCGTGATATTTGTTATTTAAAAAAGCCACAGTACCTTGGCGTGATAAGGCCCCAGTACAATCCAGCCACAGAAGCAATAGCCCATATAGATGGCGGCTGCACAGCAGCAGAACCGAATAACATTTGGAAAAGCAGCTCTCAAAGTCACAATCAAGATCTGTGGGATTAACAAAATAGGTATTACACACAGAAAAAAACTATTTGCAAAATATACATAATTTGCCTGTGAATGTATGTGTCTTCTACATACATTGTATTTCTGAAAAAAGCTGAGGTAGCGGATGACTCCGACCCACACCAGCAGAGTTGAAGTGCCCAGAAGGATCCCACACACGTCATATGACGAGATATTCTACATCCAAGCAGAAACATCATTAAACAACTGATGGATGCTGTGTATTAAGACTACAGAGCAGAAAAAAAATGCATGTACAGATTACAATTTCTTTGTGACAATTTAGAGGGAAACCTTACTAGTGTATCATATTACCTTGGATTCAATCCCAATTTTAATGAAGCTGCCAATGATGGTGAACAAGTCGCTGATAATGAGCAGAATGTACCAGCCATTTATAAACTCCATCCTGTCTCCCCAGGCAACCTTGCGTCCGAGTCTATGTTTGAAGAACTGCACATACTCCTGTGTTGAGATAAAGGATGATCAGTGAGATGAGAAAATCAAGATGGTGTTAAATGGCGTACGTGTCTTTCTTCTTTTGATTTACAATAAAGTTTATCAATGGTTAAATTTTTTTGTAATTCTATTCACCAATAGACAGTAACTATAAAATACAGTCAAGAGTGTTCAGCAGGTCATATTTAATTAGAACCAAATGCTGTCACACTCATCAATGCCGCTGTTAGATGGGAAAAAGTTTTTTTATAGTACTTTTGGTCATGTGGTCTATTTATAAGTAGGACACAGTTGTAGGGCAGCTCCTGACATATGTGGAACGCTAACACAATGACTCAGTGACACAGCAGTCATTTCCTTAGGGACGAGGAAAATACTGGCATCGGATGTAAAACAAGGCCACTGACTTTAATGTAGAACACCTGAGGACAAACGGAACAGGACACTCATGGATGACTCCTACATAGTCTGTTTGCATTTACATCAAAATTCTGTAGCACAAGTGGTTGGTAAAGATTTGTTTTGAATGTAAATGGTACAAATGAAATTCATTTTAATTTGCGAATAGTAGTAGTAGTCAAGGCTTACATTTTGCAGAAGGATTCCTCTCATTATGGAGCGTCCACACAGCAGCAGAGATAGCAGACACACGAACGCCACCACCACATCAAAGAACTCCCGTGCATAACTCTCCGCTAAATGATGAGGGAACAAATGAGAAAACTAGTTACCCAAGGACGAGGTGAATGAAAATCTTAATGGGTCATTTCTTCATTTATTTACTCACCATGCCCGGACACATTGGGGTCTTTACACTCCTTTATGGAGGCCTCGTTCTGCAGACTGATTTTAACCTTACCACTGTGCGCCTTGTTATCCATAACAATCTGACAACACAGGTAGATACAGACATTATCGGATATGGATTTTCCAATGTTTAACAAAGGGCTTTTTATATGCCCAGGTATTGATCTTCGTAATGGAAAATGTCAAATTATTTCTTTCTTAATTGGTGATTCTAAGTCCTGAGCGAAAGCTAAATAAAGTCAAGTGGCATTTTGTGGTTCTAAATTATTCATAAAGGATGATACTAAATCAGCAATAACATTATGACACTGACAACACCATTAACACTGATGATCTCATTACTGTGGTGTCGGGAGGTGGGATATATTAGACAGCGAGTGAACACTTAGACCTCATAATAAATGTGTTAGAAACAGTAACATGGGCAAGGGTACAGATCTGAAGATAAGAGAGACTCACTCAGTCAGAGCTGCTCCACAACTTGTTCATTGTCGATGCAAAGAAATATGCAAAGTGGTAAATACTTACAAAAAGTCTATAAAGAATAACCGGATCTCAACCAATAGTATCTATGGGTTAATAATATTATGACGACTTGTCAAATATTTTGTAGGTTCTCCACTTTTCCTAAAAAAAACAAAAACAGTTCTGACTCCACCAGACCTCTGAATACGAGCTGTGGTATGGGGACCAAAATGTTAGCAGCAGATCCATGAAGTTCTGTAATAAGAGAGGTGAGGTGTCCATGGATTGGATTTATTTTTCCAGTATCTCCCACAGATGATCAACTGTACCGAGAATGGGATATCCTTCCTTAGTACTTTTAGTCAGTACTCACCACTGCAGGCAAGGAACACCCAACAGATGCACAATAATACAATGTGGACCTCAAGTCAATTCCTTAAATTGCTCATTTTACTGCTGCCAACACATCAATTTCAAGGACTAAACGTTCACTTGCTGCGTAGTAAATCCAACCCAGTGAAAGGAACCGTGGAAATGAAATAAGAAAAATTATTATTCTTATCCTGTCAGTGGCCAGAATGTTCTGGTGTATATGACACAACAAAACAAAAAAAACCTCAAAAGATACAACAGGATGCAAATGACAGGAGTGGTAAAATGAGATGAGCAACAGAAAAATACAAAATTACTGAAAAAGGATGAAAAACATGTAAGATGGTGAAATGATATATGGCATCACAATATACAAAAATACACTGTAATATCAATCACCCAGCTCTATTAATCTAGATATAGAAGACGTCCAGATCTTCAAATGCTCAAAAGAAAATGTATAATTTACCGTGATAGCAAAAGTGTAACAGTCTGGGATTTCATTGTTGATAATTGTTTGAATATTAATGGCCTTCAGCTGGAAGTCAATGGTGACATTGATCAACCTGGAGATAAATACACAACACACACCAGTTTAACACATTGACATCCGAGGTCAACAACACTTTGATGTTTCTGATGTTAAAAACAGAATCGATGTCTAACTTGTAAAACTTAAGAGTGAAATTCCTGTGGTCACTGTTTCCTGGAACAGCAGTAGAAGTCAGAGGATTTATTCCAATGCATTCTGTAGAGAAAACATAACAAAACACAGTATCGGAAATAGTGCAACAGGAACTAAAAATGATGTTACATGAGGAAATTTTTCCATTCACATGAAGTTAAAAACACACTTCGACTTCCTCAAAGCAGAATAATTCTATTGCAGTTTCTACAGAGATTTGTAGACTTTATTTTTTTTGCTGCTAGATTTATCACACTGTCAACAGCTGTGAGTGGTCAGCAGGTGTATGTAAATAAGTTCCTTCCCAAGCCAGAGGCATCATGGGTCACTCTTAAACTATAAATGGGGGGTGGTGTATACTGTCCTGTTTTTATAAGTATTTCTAGTCTATAAAAGTAGGGCACAGCTGCAGGGCTGATGGCATGACATATGTGGAACAGTAACACAATGACTCACTCATAAAGTCATTTCCTTAGGGACAAAGAAAATACTGGCAATAAATACAAAATAAGGCTACTGATTTTAATACTAAATACTTGTTGAATCTTAAATATGAGACACATTGGAAATATTCTAAATAAAGCCAAATCCTACCGTTGACTACATTGGGATCGATGTCAAACGTGTCATTGACTGGATCAATGGTGCCTCTTCTGTAGTACCTTTGGCAAAGGGACAATGCACTTCCATTCACACCAACACCTAGAACGTATGCGTACCGGCCCAGAGAGATCTGAGGCAGAGCCAAGTACTGATAGGGAGAAATCAAAATAATATTAAAAGTTCAGTCTACCTGGGATCATCTCAAGTACAATGCTTTTTGCAAATGGCAGAAACGTATTTAACAAATGAAACTGGAAATGTGACTGCAGTTACATGAAAAGGAGATCCTCAAATTTTCAAACCAATTCTTGCAACCGCAAATCAGTTCCTTATACAAATCATTCTGTTAGGTTGATGAGATATGAATATACACAGAACAGCAAAAGTGAGTCCACAGGCAGAGGTTTGTCAATACCATGTCAGCTACAGCTACGAGAGAATTTGATCTACAGGTGTTCACAAAAGTCATTTTAAAGTTTAGAGATGTATTACAAAAGCAATTTAAGAGATACGCGAGTCAGTTTTGCTCTATTTAGTTAGTGATTATCAAACTTCTGTTAAATAAATGCTGACGTTGACCTTTTGACTGATGACTTTCAATCAGCCAATAATTGTCCAGGTAGATGGTTCACCAGTACAATAGGGGCTGCATGGTAGTGAGTTCCTAAATGAAACACTTCCAGGCTGATGGATATGTAGGGATGGTCCAAGTCCCTGGACACCAGATTCATCCTAGATCATTGCCCTAGACTTATATCTATGGGGCCACTTTAAAGAGATATTGTGACAAACATCAATGACCTAAAGTAAAAGATCACTAATGTCATTGACATGATGAGGCCACACAAGAGCAAACATGGAAACAAATCCAGCACCAACTTAATGTACTTCAGGTATCTAATTGTATCTATATAGACCTAGATTAAATGAGGCACAAAAAACTTCAATATTTACTTTTCACTTGGTAATCATTTCTTTTGTCATACATTTGTTAAATTGTTAAGAAACTTTGTGGACACTGTATATTCAGGTCGTAAATGTAATATGGATTAAATCAGAGGGGGATTATTGCGTGGCAGTGCAAATTCTGTTGCTTCCCAATGTCACCACATTTGGACATCAGGATTCAAAACATGTAAAAAAAAACAGCCAAACTTAAACAGAGATTGTTTCGATTTCTACAAGATGCCTGCAGATCCTCAAAAAGTCTTCCCTAGTTTATGCTTAAAGTTGATAATTGAATCTGATTTTGAATCTGGCACTCAAAGGTCTACTTCCACAGACACAATAAATGATAATTAGGAAGGAATATGTTAAATTTGTAATTTTCTGGTATTTTGTTCCCAGAGTATTTAAATTTTGCATTTTGAAAGAATTTTAGTTTCAGTGCTTTGAGTCTTTTCTTTTCAACACAGATGGCTGTTATTTTTGTTTCTATAGCCTATTAGTCATAAAATGGGAAAATCTGGCGTGAGTAAGCAACTTTAATAGAATTAACATGAATATTATGTAAAATATCATGATATAAAATGGGATATAAACATGTGATAATATACTAATAGGATGATCATTTGTAATAAAGTGAAGGTAAATTTAGCTTACCATAATTTTCCTAAAATGTTGAGTAACATTTACCTGATCTATGGCGAAGTTTATGTGGCTGTACAGCTCTTGCTGTGTGTGGACGGCCTGAAGATTGCCATCCTGATAATCCTTCAGGAAAAGGTGCTTGAACGCCGCTGTGTTTTCCTCCTTAAATGTCACCACCATCTGGTTGCTGAGTCCAAACAGCACTAACTAAAGAGGGAAAGGAGGACAAAACAAGTAAGCAAATGCAGAATATGCATGTAAAATAAACAACTTCACTGACATTTAATTCAACAGGAGGATCTGGTCAGATGGAGAAAAGCCCCAGAATAGGTTTTTAATACACCGACTATACTAAAGCTTACTATTACTATTGCCCCTTACCATCAGTTTATTGTGCCATGACTGACCTGAGTGAACATATGTTAAAATCTGTCACTGGTCTAAGAGAAGCAACTCCAACCGGGCCAGATTATGTAATTATGATGAAACTGTCAGATAAACATTATGTTTAGGTACACTATATGCTATTGTTAGCAAAGAGGTTCCTTTTATTTAATTAGACACTGAAAGATATGGCAGTTTTAAGTATATAAGAATGAGAATAAATACAAATACATTTTATGCCATTTGATCATTCATTCATTATGTCAGTCAAAATAATTGGTGATATCTTGTTTGTTGTCTCATTTCCTTTATTTTAAAGTAAACATTGAGTGTTCAGAAAGTACACAGCATACTGTATGTACACAACATTATAACCACTGACAGACATTAATGACACCTTTCAGTAGGTTAGGTATATTAGGCAGCAAACAAAGATTTAGTCCTTGAAGCTGTTGGAAAAAGCAAAACAAAGCAACACAAAGAAATTGTTCAAATTTAATGAACAGTAACCATCATTATCACCTGAAGTATATCAAATCAGAGTAAAACCACATCTACCTGCACGGTTACGATGATGATTTTGAGCAGTTGAAGTCCCAGTTTGAAAGGCTTGCGGCCCTTAGCGTGATACTTGTCACAGGGACTCATGAAGAAGTACTTGAGCTTCCTCCTGAGGGCCTCCTCCTCCTCTTCCTCCTGCTGCTGCTGGAAACTGGTACCCCCCAGGCCGCTCGGAGGTGGACTGCCATCCCCAAGAAGGTCCTGAGACCCATAGCCAGCCACAGAGGAGAGCAGCCTGTCCTTCTCTGTGAATACAAAGACATGCAGAAATTGAGAAAAACAAGTAAAACCAGAACACCAAGAGGCTGCCAAAGAGAAAGCTTAAATGGTCAAAATGAAAGCAAACAGAGGCTAAGATACTGGGGTTAGAACATAAAAAAATAAATTGGGCAAAATCTGCATATTTTCCCTAAATATTAACCATTCATGGTGAATAAAGGTAAAATTGCTTTGCTCAATACGTAACCTTTATAACCTTACAAACTACATTTAACACCAAAAGTAAACTGAAATACAGGTTCATAGTTTTGTATTAAACACATTCCATGCTTTACCAATGATATTATAACAAAAATCCATGAGGTATAAATATACTGTAGGACCACACCAGGCAGATGCCTGGAAGGAGGACCAGGTCAGATGGAGAAAAGCCCCAGAATATGTTTATTACACCAATTACAGTCAGACTCACCAGTATTGCCCTTCACCATCAGTCCACTGTGCCATGACTGATCTGACTGAACATAAACATGAATACAAATATATGTTTTGCTATTCATGAATTATTCTAGCCAGACTAATTGGTGATGTCTGATTTGTTTTCTTATTTTCTTTATTTCAAAGTCAACAGTGCGTATCCAGAATGTACTTAGCATGCAATATGTACACAACATTATAACCACTAACACTGACATTAATGACAACTTTCACTACGTTGGATATATTAGGCAGCAGACAAGTGTTTTGTCCTCAAAGCTGAAGTGTTGGAAACAGGAAAACAAAGAACTGGGTCATATTGTAGTGGTGAGGAGTGAGGACTTGGTCAAATTATCTCCACAACAGCAGTCGTGCAGTGGTGACATGAGAAAGACGATCCCAATCTCAGGACCAATGATCATCTGTGGGGGGTGATAGATAAATATACCCGATCCAAGGATTTCCATCTTCCTACTTCCAGGATTTAAATGATCTGCTGCTAACATCTTGGTCCAGATAGAGTACAACAGCACACCATCAGAGTCTTGGTCTTGGGTCACAACTGTTTTATGCTGTGGAACCTACAGAAGTAATGTTCTGCTCTAACTGATGCTCCAGCGGTTGAGATCAGCTTTGGTCAGTACTAACCACTCTATATTAAGAATGACCAACAACATCTGGCGACGCTATGACTAATCTATCCCACTTGCAGAGACGTCCCACTGCAATGATGTAATAAACACTTACTTTTGTGTCAACTTCCAAATGTTTTCCTTATGTACATGTAATCTTTCTCAAGTAATTTATCACTGTATATTATAATATTATGGCCTTCATTTGGAATTTTTCAGTGTAAATAGGAAACGTTCTTATATTTGTTTCCATGACGACATAGACATTCGTAACAGATAAATTCAGAGTATAGTTAGTATAATAAGTTAATAACTTTTCAAATAAAATGTATCATTAACTGAACATAAAAAAAGTGTTTCCAACCACTGTCATTGTCAAATTACATGGGTTTTAGTTGTGAATAAATGTTGCAGAGGATAATGTGGTTCTATGTTCACTACAGAGCCTCTGAACATCCCAATAGCTCATATCTGATGAGCCAATGAAAAGATGAGGAAAAGGGCACCCACAGGTGTGGGATTGCAACCACTGTAAAAATGTTGTCAAGACGGACAGTTTCATTGACATTTTTACTTTCAAAACATACTTGTGCAGAGGTTTTGCTAATTGTAACACCACGTTTGTCATATACAGGTTTGAGTGTGAATGTGGGTGTTTTTATGTGGACAGAACAAAACGTAGGTTCAGAGATCGTCTTATGGAACACAAATATTAGACACAATTACAAAGCAAAACACAGACTATCCAATGGCCAAACACTACATGCAAAAAGGACACAGCAATGTAAAAACTCTTAAAGCTATGGTCATTGAAATAATTCCCTTGGACTTTAGGGGAGATAGACTCAAGGGTCTTCTTCAACGTGAGACATTTTGGATTCACACATTAAATGTGACATATGGACCTGGACTTAAAGAAGAAATTGATTTCTATCCTTTTTTGTCATTTATTTTTTGTGGGGGGGGACCCCTTTCCATGTCATGTATCGATTTCATTGTACATTTTATAACGCTGTTATTTACTTCAAGGCCTACATTAGATACAAGATCTTGCTACATATAGATTTCTTCTGGTTGAGATTATTTTTTCATTAGACATGTATTTTTCCATGCATTTTATTGATACTGCTGCATGAATGTTATCATTGAGGTGTGCTTTTGAATTGCGCTATCTATTATTTTTATGAAGATGTAAATCAAAACACGTTGGCATTATAATAAAACTTCATAAAAAAGACCAGTTGTGCCTCGGATTATCCTGTTTTACCAACTATGATCAATTGTATTGTATCTCAATTATTTTCTTTTACTGATTATATTTATTAACTGATTGATTGGACAAGAGGAACAACAAGAAATACAAATTTTGAATCAGTTTTTGCTTTTTGTCACTTATGGTTGTTTGAGTCCTCCCAAGTTAATATCATGTTGGATGTTAATTTCCAGAATATAATGTCAGAGCAGTGTATGTTCACATTGATACTGTATTTAATATTAATGCGTACAAGTATCAAAACTCACCAGTCAAAAAATACTGCGCAAAAAATATTTAAAAACTGAAAGACTAACGAGAAGATGGTCCTGAAATTGACTGGATGGAAATTATTTATTCAAAAGTGAGAGGGCATTACATTAACAGGTATTATTTCGATAAATGAAACGCTTCACTGTTTCCTTTGTTCTTCATCAATGCAGGTGGGGTCACATTTATCCGAGGACTCCATAAAGTAAAACGCACACGAACCTGTCCGACACATGTAGGTAGAAACGCACTTAGTAGCTCATGACATACAGCAGTTGAGAGCAGTTGCACCTGGAGCAGTAAATTCAAAACAAAGCTGTGTTGTCAGACCTGTGGCGCTGTCCTGGATGCTGCTGTGACCTGGACACGCCATGGCGATGCTACAGACGGTCACACGATGCCCTCGCACGGCGACATTACAGCCACAAACACCGAATCATTATTAAATCGTGTTGTGTTTCATTGTAATCGTCAGAGCTTGCTATGTGTCACCGTAAATGAATGACACACAGGTAAACAACACGCAGCAACTTCCTGTTTACCACGTGACTACGTCACGTGACTGCTGTCGTCGCCGCTGCAAGAGGAAGAAAACGGTCCGTGTCCTATTATAGTCAAAATTTTTTCCATCCTCTCAATTTACAAGACGTATTGGGATACTCAATTTGATATTATTTCTTTATACATTTAATATATGATTCGGTGACAGCTTGGAGTCCCATCTAAATGATCCACATTTCTTTAATCAATTGCACTGATTCAACCAGTCTGCAGTAGCTGGTCAATGTGTGTTCTGTGTATGGGAGGAACTGCATAATCTGAACTACAACTCTACTAAAAGTCTATGATTTGTTGGACAAAGGAAGACAGATGACAGATCATTGAATTTTCCAGATTTTAAGTTACCTGGGAATGTATGTATATAGAATAGAACTGTATTCATCCCCAGGGGGTAAATTCAAAATCGTCCAACAGCTCTCAGTTTAAATATACATTTGTGTATGTATGGCTGTATGTATATATATATATATATATATATACCTTGAATTGTCCCACTTGGGGAAATTACAGATGTATCATGTACCGTATGTATCATCAGTGCTGGACATTGTATGCACAAGTGAATGTGCTGTCACAGTGTCCTTTTGTTCTGTAGAAACGAAACTGACTCTTGTTCAGAACATAAAAGTACACAATAAAGTACAAAGAAGTCACAGTAACAACAATGTCTTGTCAGCCAAGTCCAAGTCTAGTTAAAGAACGAAACCTTAAAAACGAATGAAAAATGAAAAATGTTGTATTGTCTGAACAAGACATGGAGTGTGAAAGGACACATGAACACCTTGGTTTAGAGAAGCTGCTTTTTCGCTGAATTTTAATATTGTACGTTCTTTACTGTATATGTAATACTATTATAATAATAAAGGGCGGCCATGTCTTAGTATGGGCATGGTAGAGCAGGTCGTCTGGTAACCAAAGGGTTGGTTCGATTCCTGCTCTCTCCTGATCATGTGCCGTTGTGTTCTTGGGCAAGACACTTTGCCCACCTTGCGTCCCTGTATAAATGTGTGTGAATGATGACCCTGCGATGAACTGGCGACGTGTCCGGCCCCCCACCCCCCTTCGCCCTTGAGTAGCTAGGATAGGCTCCAGTGACCCCCGCAACCCTGCAAAGGATAAAGCTGGTTTGGAAGATGAAAGAATGAAAAGAATTAAATATATGTACTGTATATAAAAATACAAGTAAATCTAGAATATAAATAGGACATTATAAAAATGTGAACGCAAGATTGTACTACTCTACCTAGTGAGTACACATAGCTCCTTGACTCCACATCAGAGCAATGTAAACAATACGAAAGTGTAAAACAATAATTGTGAACAAAATTAAAGACATACTTGAAGTAATAAAGCACTTGCATCATCGGCAGGATCTACTGTCTGTCCTTCTTATCCTTTGGCAAATTTGTGTTAAGGTAGACAAGCGATTTCACATCTTGAGCCATCTTGATCTGACTCCTCTGCTATTAATTGTCTTTGAGAACGCTACAGGTAGAACCGATGTTGCCACTAAACAGTTTCTTAACCGCTTGTCCAGAGTTCCCCCCC
>JAPTHA010000028.1:2949084-2982602 GCA_029814585.1 Gymnapogon annona
CAACTGTGCACTTTTCTATTTTCCATATTTATTTGTATCATCAGCTGACAATTCTATGACATTTCATTACCAGATTCCTTGTGTGTGTCTGTGTAATGACAATAAAGGAAGTCTAAGTCTATAACCATACTTATGTAAAAGTACAGGAGTAATTTTAGGAAATCTACTTAGAGTATGAAAAATTGCAGAACTTTAAAGTTGTAAAATGGTTGTTTGTCAGTGTATATCATGACCGTCCAATAGTTACCCAAGTCTTAATGACATTTTTTTCCAAAATCCTCAATGTCTGGTAAGGTTTTTAGTCTTACAAATCTGAAAAAAAAAAGACTTAAGCAATAGTTTTAGGATGGTGATGATATGATATTTTTGATTCATTTTACTGCTGTAGAAGTGTATCAATGAGCTCCTTCACCATGCCCATATGTTTGTTGAATCACTGTTCTGTGAGAACAGCAAAAACATCTGTAAAAAGTCTTTTGTTTTTCATAAACTCAGAGAAAAATCAAGCTTTTTCTGTAATTGCAAAACCACCTTATTTGTTTTGGAAAGAGAGAGAATTTTCTTAACCCGTTAAAATAATACAAAACTTTACATTCATCACACGTGGACGTGCATGGTTTTCACTGGACATGCAGGACACAGAAGTGTAAAAAGTGGCTAGAGCTGTCAAACAAATGTAGTGGAGGATAAAGTGGACGTACTGCAGCAGAGGTTGCGCATGTTTGAACTGCAGGATTTAACCACTACTGAGAGCTGAGGCTGCGGGGATCAGCTTTCATCACAATAACAAAGATGTTTGTTGTTCATGGTGTTTTCTGTCGTCACCTCTAGCTTCATTTCCACTGCACATGGATGACTTCATTAAGGCGGTGAAACAGTTGGAAGACAGAAGCCCTGGTGTGAAGCCGGTGAAGGTGTTGAGGGAGATCCGCAGGGCAAGTGGCCTTAATGATCCGTTCATTCAATACTACCTGGGCGATGCCAACTCTGCAGGTCCTCCACTGGATGCAGGCCTCTCTCATTACTTCACCAAGGCTGTGCACCACAGGGTGACTGAAGACGGCAGAGAGGAGGGCGTGGTCCTGACCTCAGATGGCACCACTGTGGCTCTGGGACCGCTCCTTCTTGGCATTGAGGCTCGTTTCCTCCCTAAGACCAAGGGCCGAGGTCAGGCCCAGTACCAGCTCACTCTGGCCAGAGATCTGGGCCTTGTCTTTGGGCAGAGTTCTACTCAGAGTCTCGGACCTGATGGTTGCTGGAACAGTGTGATCGCTCCTCAAGTCTTCACCCTCTCAGACAATGCATCTTTACTCACAACTGCCCAGGTCAACGGAGGCATGGACGGCTTGATTCTAGGGAGGAATCTGTTTGGCAAAGCTGGGCGTTCCCTACAGTTAAGCAGGGTGCTGACAGACTACTACTGCCACCGCCTGGACGACAAAGGCCTGGATGCCGCCCTGCGCACCATCAGCCAACGGCGCAGGGACAACTTCAGACAGATGTTTTCCCTTCAGCTGCTGGCCAGACAGGCAGTGAAGTCAGTAGAGCTGCAGAGAGAACTGAAGAGTCTGAGGAAGATGAATGTGATGGAAAAGAAGCAGCTGTCAATGGTGGTGAAGAGGGGAATGAAAGAGTTTCTGCATCAGTACACGGGTAACCTCTGTGTGTGTGTGTGTGTGTGTGTGTGTGTGTGTGTGTATGTGTGTAGGGGCGGCGGCGGGGGTACCCAGGGATTCACCCAAAATCTGGAAGGAGCTGACTTTTTATGTATTAGGATATGACTAATTTTGGCAGATATTTGTCATTTAAAATCCAATTGCCGTCCAGACATGTTCCTCTGTCCAAAACGCTTAGATGGTGACTGTTGGACAGATGCAATAAAGAATGCACTAATACATCATGAAAATTAAAACAAGAAACCACTGATCCCCACAAGCCAGTGCGCTTGTACCTCTTTAAAATGTTAGTTATTTTATTATAAATTAAATATAGGATGTAGGTATATCCAACTACATAAATCACATACAATTTTCATATTAATGTCCTTCTGAGCGTATAATCACAGTAAAATAAGAAACACTGTATTTTTGTGTCCTTAAAACAATTGAGTATTTATCCACTATTTGCACTGGTATGTTAAAAATCCCCTTAAAGGAAAAGTCCAAAAACATAAATAAAACATTAACACTATGTAGACAAGGGCAGAGTGGAGCAACCAAACCTCTCGATGTCACTAAATATTACAGAGAGACACTTTATTATGGTTAGAGTCATTTCTGAAGATATCAATAAGTTCAATTAAAATATTTTTAGGGCTATTGTGACTTCAATTTAAGACCGATTTCTCATCCAAGGGCTTGGTTTTATTCATTTGTTTAAGTCAAGAATTAACTTTTGAGATGATACAAGGTTTATTTTAATTAGTTGTTTCACATCATATGTACAGTATATATATTTATGAGCTACATCTTATTTATATTTTATTTTTTTAAAAGTTGCATACTGCGTTTGACCTCAGCACCTAATTATGTTACATTGTGGAGTGTAATGACAATAAAATCTGTTCTATTCTGTTCTATTCTATTCAGTGCTTTGTGCACTTGAAGTTTTTATCCATGACAGAATCAGAGGATGGAGGTTTGAAACAATTCATATCTTCATTGCTTTTATGAGTAAAGTTTAGATAAAGTCCAGAGTAGAGAAAGACAGACCAACCTGTTCTGGTTATTCTAATTTTATCAGTATTGATGGAACTTAAAGATTTTTAAAATCTGATCGTGTTCTATTGTTGTCATATATTTTCTATATTTTCTTTAATCTTTGTTGCATCATTTTTTACATTTCTATATATTTTCCTACCTGTTAATGTTGTTATGTGCTGTATCTTTTTCAATGCTCAGTCTTATTTCAGCATTTTCATCTTGTTGCAGCTTATATCTTTTGCACAGTTGTTGCCTTGTTGCACCTTTACTGTCTTTTTTGTCCTAATACGTGTTTTACAAATGATTGAAAGAACAATCTATCTGGCTTCTTCCAATTTCTCTCAGGACAAAACAAATTCCTCCTTTGACTTGGATAGAAAATTATTAGTTATTGTGATAAATACTGATATTGACTGAAAATCCCAATATAGTTGCTGTCATTAATGCTTGGACTCTAGATTTCTTCAGGGTCTTCACAAACCTCTGATTTGCTCTAAACCAGTTGAGACCCAACATTATTCATGTATTTCAGAGTGTCCACCCGTCATTCCACGGTGCATGTGGGGTGCAGAGCCATACAGAGGAACCCCCACCAACCTGTCTCTGCCTCTGAGCTTCATGTACATCCACCACACTCACACACCAGGACAACCCTGTCTGACTTTTCAGCAGTGCTCTGCAGACATGCGCTCCATGCAGCACTTCCACCAGGAAGACCGAGGCTGGGATGACATAGGATACAGGTAGTATAAGAAAGAAAAAAAATCTTGAAATCAAAACGCCAAATACACACCTAAACCTGTCATTCTGTGTGTGAAGCTTTGTCGCTGGTTCTGATGGCTACATCTACGAGGGCCGAGGCTGGCATTGGAGAGGAGCCCACACCCGCGGACACAACTCCATCGGCTACGGCGTTTCCTTCATTGGGGACTACTCCACCACCCTGCCCTCCCAGCATTCATTGGGGCTGGTGAGAGATCAGCTGGCATCCTGTGCTGTCAGTGGAGGGCGACTGGTAGCCAACTTTACCCTGCAGGGGCACAGACAGGTGGTGAACACTTCCTGCCCTGGAGATGCTCTCTATAATGAGATCAGAGGCTGGGAGCACTTTGGGGTATGTGTATGAACAGGTTTTTATATCAGTAAAAGACAGAATGTTGCTCCAGAAACCATTCTGCTCCCAGCTGTGTGTCAGGAAAGATTAAAAGCACAAAGTCGTGGATGTACAGTAAGGCTCTGTGGCCTTGTTTCAGCAACATGTGGCATTTCAACGCTCTGTTTTGGACATGTTAAGACAACTGTAAGATGTATAATGGTTGCAAAAACACTATGGAATGTTCGAGGGTAGAGGAAAAAGTACTCAGGGGGGAAAGAGCTTTTACAAAACATATATTTGTCCCTTTAGTAAAAGCACAAAGCTCGAGGTTTCAAGCAACCACTGAGTTTCGTAAAAATTAAATACTATGTATTCATCATACCTTTTATATGTTCAAAAATGGCAGTCAATTTTGTCATCCTGCCATCGTGTACTCAGTCTTTTCATGTAGCTTGTTTCACTATTTTACTTAAACTTAAAATTTAAGAATGTCCCATGCTGATTCTTGATCTGACTTTTGTAAGCTTGGGTCTGACACAGATAAGACGCAGATTAATTCATTTAAAAATCACCAGGAAATTGTCTTACCCCAGATTTGTCACTATGTCCCCCAATAATGTAAAAACATCTGCAGTAATGCACCATGTTCCATAAAATTAACATATGTTCGCAGCATCCCTGTTCTGTCCTATATCCTACATCGTGTTCTCATGAGCTCAGAAAAACAAGCCTGCTTTCTGCCTTGTTAGCGTTTTACCGTGAATTCCAAGAGGGACTTTATTTAACTCAAGGGGGGTGGGGATGGGGGTTCTCACACAATGAAAAAACATTTCACTCTCAAGTTTTATTACAAATATTAAAAATGAATGTGTCTGGAGATGTCTGGTTTTCACTGTTGCAAAAGGAAAAAAAAAAGAGTATAAACATAACTCAACTTTACATACTCAACCTACTGTCATAGCTTTTCTTTCCCTTCCTTTCAGGAGGTTGAGAAATGAAAACCACCTGCCAGTCCAGATGCACACTCCCGGATTCATTGAAGCCTAACACAATAAACATTAATCTCTTCATGTTCTGGTTGTTTTCTTTGCAACATTATGACATGGATCAAGACTAATTACTGTGGAAAAAAAATATTGACCTTGATGACACACATACACATTTCCACCCGGGGACAGTAGAGGGCGCCAGATGACCGGAAATAAACATTGGCGAGGCGTTTATTGATTTCCACTAGTATTTAGGGAATTTTGTTACACAAATGAGCTGACAAACTGCAAACTACAACCATTTACAGAGCCAGGGATAAAGCTAAGGAGTTGTAAATAGTGTATTTAATACACCAGTTGACGTATAGGTTGTAAATATGTCATTAAAGTGATAGTATGTGGGTGCAAATGCCGATTAATACTCAGTTCGCTTATTAATATACGATAAGTGGGAATGAAATGGATTTGAGTTCATGCAAAAGAAGTTCACGTGTATTTTTATTTTATTTTATTTTATTTTGCATCGATGGGGTAAAGATCCATTTAAATGCCTGGCAACAAAAAAGCCTCGTGCATATATAAACGCGACCTCGTCAACATTCAGTGAAATTCGGACGGTGGTAAAAGTTGAACTTAATCAACTTGCGTCGGTGGGTTTTACTCGAAACTCTTCTCCTCGCCCTCCCCGTCGACGTTACGTACGCAGCCGTGGCGTGCCTGCAAGCCAAATAACATGGAGTCCTCTGTCTGGCATCTCCCAGGGATCCATGCAAAATCCTGAGCGCCGATCTATTCTAAACACACAGACGCGTAAGTTTGTCGGTGGGAGCAGCAGCCGACGCCTCTGCCGAGCATCGCGTCGGGGCGTCAAGCTTCAGCTCTTGTCCTCAACTATGACGGACGGTGCTTAAAACAACAAGCCTCTCTCAGTGCGATCCGCAAAGCAGGCCGATTTCAGTGAGTATTTGCACAGACACACACTATTACACACACACACACACTCAAACTGCAGTTTAAGGGCGTTTGAGCGTGAACAGGGAACCGTGCACGGATGCGTTGTTATGACGGTCACCTGACGAAGGAGCGGATCGATAGGATCAGACACGTCCTCTGGAGCAACAGAGGCAGCACCGTGGGACACCTTGATGCACCCGGGCATTTTCCTGCTTTTTCACGGGGGCAGCAAGTGAGGACACTGGCCTGCATTTAAAGGCCACTTATTTATGTAACCATTTGAGCGCCCCATTTCATTTTTTATGACCAAACATATTGTGAAAATAGGTCAGACAGACTGAAAACTGCAGCTGGAAAATTCTGAGGACACGAGATTAACTCGCCACTCCAAATCTGACACTCTATCATTACTTCCATGCCTACAATCTGACTTGGGTTTGAAATATTGTGCATAAGTAAAGGTGAAGGTAGCCATCGTAAAACTTTTAAGCCATTGGAAAAACTTTAATTTTATTTTCTGTGTTTATATGTGAGCACAGAAAAGGAGGAGATTGCACCATGTAGGTGGACTGGTCACCAGTGGGTCTCCATACTGCTCTCTGGGGGGGGGATCATGGAGCCAGAAGGCCAACCCCTGACCCCAGAGACCAGCTATGGACCCCCATCATTCAACTCGCCACAAAACTCTGTCACCTCCGCCTTCCTCAACTGCACCCTCCAGGTACCAAACCAACATCCAATTATTATCACTTTATCTGTGCATCTACACAGACATCTGTAAAAGTTCTGTTTGTTTTTGTCATCCTTGCCACAGTCCTCATATTCTCCAAAAGTGCGAGATGGCCCGATGTCTGCCAAATGCTTATGGGGCCACCCAGGAGATGAGGGCCTAGAGCAGACGGAAAGTGCTCAGCCCAGTTCAAATCTGGGGAGGAGCGCACAGAGGAGAATCAAGTCCTCAGCCTTTCCCTCCTCCCTGAGCTGGGACTCGGACTCAGAGAGAGACATTCTAGATGGTAACATATGGCTTTATTGGAAACTTGTTGCACACTTTTCTAAAGTAAATAAAGGACTGACTGAAGTAACAGTGAGACCCTTATGTAAAAGAATATAGGACGTAGTCAGTGTGTCTGTCATTGTTGTTGTTCTATTGTGGTGAATGTTACTCAGTCTGTTTCTCCATTTAATCTGAGTATGCACTGTAGTTTTGTAACTCTTGAAGTGATGTTCCTGTGGTTGTGTTTTGTCTGCTGTTTTGCGTCAGAGGAGGAGCTACAGCACTTTTCTAACCCTCATGGTCTGGCTGCTCACAGCCCTGGATCTCCTTCTTCTGGACTCAGGTGAGAAGGAGGAGTTGCAGGTAAAAGAGTGAGCAAATGATGTGGTTGTGAAACAAGTTAGTGCAAAGAGAAAGGCAGACTAGGAAAAACCATGGGAAGACGCTGCAAAAGCAACAGGGACGTAGTCTGAAACATGTAGGGTAGAAATCAATGTTACCTCAAACACCTCTCATAAAACAAAAAGTTAATATTTGTTGAACTAACGTGTTGAGTTAGCTATCATATTATTTTTGAGCTTGACATTCTGATTTCAGGTTTAAATTTGGATAATTTTGTTATTAAACCATTTAAATACTTCAATAAAGTAGTTCCTGGTTCATCTAAATGTGGAGAAATAGAAGAATTTCCTTTTCACTTTATAACAAATATTTTTGGGGGACTTTCTAATTTTAAATAAAGTTTTACAAGTAATTAAAAAAAATATTTTAACAAAAAATTTGCCATGTATATAACATGTGTATATATATTCATCCTATTAATACGGTTATGAGCCCAGTTTGAAAAAAAAATCCTCATAAAAACTGGATTTCTTGTACAATGTGTACTGTTGATTAATGTCAGACAGAACTGTTCCAAATGTGATGTGTTGTTTGTCCAGACTTGATAGTGAAGAAGACGAAGACCCTGAAAAACAGCCGTTGCAAAGTGAGACTGATCCATCTACCAGTGTGGAGGACAACGACAACAACGGCAACAATGAGAGCACAAACGCACAAGAGCCAAATACATCTCAGCTTGGCCCTAGCAAATGTGAGTATCACCCAGAAGAAACAACATGTGCCAGTACATGTGATATCTTTGTATCTTAAGGCTCTTTTCATTCATAATTTCTCTGTTTTCTGTTCTCAGTGGCAGACAGCAAAGTCTGGAATGTATCTGAGGAAGCTGAGCTGTTTCAGTCCAAACTAAAACCAAAGGAAGGCTGCCAAATGGAGGAGGCGGACAATAGAGGAGAGAAAAGGCTCAAGGGAAAAGAATCCAAGGAGCCTGAGAGGGATGTGTACACCTTCCCTGGAGACTCAGATCCCGAGAGTCCCCCTCCTGCTCCCTGGGCTCATTGCACATTCATTCAGCGGTGCAGAAAGAAGAGAGTCCTGCTCAGGCCCTTCTCCGGCCTCAGCCCCTTGAAGCGCACATCATCTGAGACCGGAAAGCAAATGGGAGACAGTCCACAAAAATCTGTAAGCCCTGATGAACCAGCACAGCTCAGTAAAGGTGGAGGTGTTTATGACTTTGATGAAGTCACCTTTGAGGAGGGAGTGTTGGAAGAACCGATAAAGTTCAGAGGCAGAGGAAGGAAACGAGACCAAGAAGAGGAAAGCGATGCTGAGGTGGGAAAAGAAATTTTCACATGTGTGGAATGTAGCATTTATTTCAAGAAACAGGTCCACCTCCAGGAGCACATGATTGAACACTGTCAGAGTGGTTCGGTCGGCGGCAAGAAGGACCGGCAGGGCAAGGGGGGGCGTTTTCGATGTGTAGAGTGTGGTTGGAACCTGCCAAATCGACTCGCATTGACAGACCACCACAGACAGCACCAAGAGTCCCGTCTTAAAATCTTGGAAGAGATTGAGAAACTCAATGAAAATGAGAAGACAAAGGAGACTGACGAACGGGAAGGCAAAGTTGTGAAGAACGTAACCCTCGACCCAGCTGTTATGCAAGATGCAGAGCCAGTTGTGATTCCAAGGAAAATCTCAGAAACAGAAATAGTCACTTCTCCACCTCTATCTCCGACTATGATTTCAACACCCGACACAGATTCTGCAATCGTTGACTCAGACGCTAGTCCTCTAAACTGCATCCGGACCCCAGTTCAGGGCCGAGGTGTCTCTGGTTATCGCCGCCGCTTTGTCTGCACTAAGTGTAACTTTAGCACAAGAACCTCCCAGGCACTGGCTAATCACTCAAAGACCCATAACCGAAAAGCAGCTGCTCCCCAGGCTGACTGTCCATCTCCTGGTTCATCGTCCTGCTTGGCGTCCACTTCCTTGGCCTGTGCTCATTGTGCCTTCTTGACATCAAGTCAAACTGTGTTGAGGGAACACCAGAAAGTCGCTCACCCAGGACAGGCCTTTGTCCAGGCTGATGACAATACCCAGCATCTGCCCTCCAATGCGGGCGCTCGTATTTCAAAACTCGTCTTAGATCCTAATCTCTCTGGGTCTGGATCTCTGACCGACATGTCTCAAGGCAAAAGCCAACAAGGACTCACTGCTTCTGAGGACAGTACAATACCAGACGGTGCAGAAGCTCAGCCCACGAGCCAAGTGGCATTCAAGCATGTCGGAAACAGGAGATTCAGCAGGAGAGGGAAGATTTGGACTAAGGCTCATGCCAGACTCGAATATGACAAGCTGCCTGGGAGCAAAGATGAAGATCGGAGCACAGAGATGGACACTGCGGTGTCCCAGCAAAAGGCAAACTCAGCTGTGGACCTGAATCGGCACACCAGAGCTCAATCCAACACAGGTGAGATTGATTAAACAGCAGCTGCCAAATAAACAAAGACATTACTACCTATCTCCTTTATAATTTTTTACTTGATCTTCACGAAAAATGTCACGAGGTCAAGTAAGTAAGTATTTGAAGCGGAATAGATATAAAGTTAAAGAACACAGAACTTTGGATCCAAACATTAGGTCATGACATTATGCAGTGACGTGTGTAAAAGATGGAGGTCATCTGTGGTGAAAACACAAGGTTGTGGGGAAAAGTGAATATTGGATACTTCACCCCATTTCCTTTTACCGCATTGTGTCATGAAGTCAATAATGCAACATATTATAATATAAATGTTGGCAAATAATACTTGATGACCAACTAATGGGGAAAATAGGAATATAGGTCAGTAACAGAAGTTAAGCTAAATGGTTCACGCTACACATTTAGATTAGATTAATTAGGTCTAACACTGTACCTGTCCTCATTCTTAAATATCAATGCCGAATGAAATTAAACATTATAACTGGCAATATACAACAGTCACAGCAAGATGTGACTATACAGAGATTATCCACGTTGAGGAAATTTCATTAAGATTGAAGTCATTTTGATGGTATTCTTTAAAGCCGGCATCAAAACATTATTGAAACATGAGTACAAGGTATATAGCAACACTAACTAGTAAATTATGGCTTCATTTTAACATGAAGTTATAGTTTACCAGTGACTTTAACATTTTGGGGAAAACTTCAAATGTATCAACATAATGACAAGTTGTGGAGAAACTGAAAGTACATTATAAACATTGATACATTTCTAATAATAGCCTACTTGTGAACTGTCTGAATGTGCAACAAGGGGTTGTGGATTAGCATTAGTTCCCTTTTATTTGTGAAGGATAGTCTACTGTAGTCTGGTTTCAGGTGATGTTAATGGAACCATTGAATTGGATCAGATTTACAGCCTTTAATTGCGTTCTTGTGGGTCACTTACAAACTTTCCTAAATATATGTCATTTCATATTAAGTTTTATCATCTACCTTTGTTATCACTGGCTTAAAAGAGGAATTCATCATTTCTTTCTACTGTCATATGTAAATCTGCTTGATCATACCAATGACATTTGCTCAAATATGTTTCTTTTGGACAGACCCACATGGAAATTCTTTACCTAACTCTACAGGTTGTTTGACCACTTTTAATTTTATTGTAGCAAGTGCTGTTGTTGCATTCCTATATTATCAATAGTTTGCTTTAATTTTTAATTAACAAGCTCAATGTGATTATTAGGTTGTGTCTAAAACATAAAGACATGAACATTAAAGTCATGTTCAAGAGTTGAGATACAGTTGTGTGTATACAGGAACCAAACCCTCTTATATACATAGTTTATAGAACTGACTGTTTCAGTTAGATTTGGGTTTGTCTGTTTGTTCAGGGTTTTTTTTCTCCTTTCTTTTCCAGATGACTGTTCCACAGAGTGCAGTCCTACAGTGTTGCTCCCTACTAAGAAGCCTGTTGGGGATGAAGACAAGCAGGACGTAGGAAGAGAAGGAAAGGTTTTCTTTTTGAGGAGGAGCAGTCGGGTTACTGCTGTTCCTACAGAAATCGGCAGTGATGATGACAACGATGACATTGATGATGAATATTTGCGACACTTCCTGTCAGAGGGCATCTCAGATGAAGACAAAGACGAGATTGATGAAGACACCGAAGTGCTGAAGTCTGTGGAGAGGAAATGCCCCTATTGCCCTGATCGATTTCATAATGGCATTGGGTTGGCCAATCACGTGAGAGGCCACTTGAACCGGGTTGGAGTTAGCTACAATGTGCGTCACTTCATATCCCCCGAGGAAGTCAATGCGATTGAGAAGAAGTTCTCCTATCAGAAGAAGAAGAAAAAAGGTCAGCATCTTGTTGCCTCTGGCTGTTTAGATGGTAACTGAACAGATTCTGAAAATCAGACAATGACCTGTTTTGGGGTAAAATATGATGGCATTGAGTTGCGGTGTAAAATAGAGGGAGGCTTATTCTGTTAGATGCCCTTCTCAGCCTAAAAGAACAGATATGACTAGGAATTTTCAGTTTTTTTCATCATGGGACACTCTGGAACAGGTTATTGAACTCTACCTGGTACAGTAAGTGTCCTCTCGTGCCTTTAATGTCTAAAAAAATCAGGCAATGCTTGGGCCAATCAGCAGTCTTGTGACAGAATGGTTCAGGGAGAATGAGACATTGTTTTAACACATGGATTAACGTCCATAAAATCCAGACGATGATGAAGACTTAGTGCAGCGGTCCCATTCTCAATAATCCAAAATTAATGCAACTACAGATGGAAAAATATTATGAACCTAATTGTGAAACTGCAGCATTACGTGTCAAAAAACAGATGTCACAGTGAATGTCTCCTGTCATCAAAACCAAAGTGGTGCAGTCAAATATTGCATGTGGTGACTTTTTTTTTGGCTGGACAGTATAATTCAAAGTAGTGCTTTCCAACCTGCGATTTGAGGCTAAAGGTGAAGTAACACAGATGGGCAGATGATTACCTGTTTTAGACACACACAAAGCCTTTTTCTTTGTGGAAGTTGAACACAAGTTCTCTATGAGTATTTTCCCAAAAAACTAGTTTGATCAGGTTACATATGATCTGATCAAAGTACGCACCTGGCCACCATTAAAGTGTTGGTTTACAGTGTCATGTTGAGTCTTGAGGTTGTACAAACTCTAACACCTGTGGCCTGCCCTCTCTACAGTTGCCAACTTTGACCCAGACACTTTCAGTGTGATGCACTGTGAGTTCTGCAGCGCTGGCTTTGATACCCGGGCCGGACTGTCCAGTCATGCCCGGGCGCACCTCCGCGACTTTGGCATCACTAACTGGGATGTAACCGTGTCACCGATCCACATCTTGAGGGAGCTTTTCTCCAGCAGGCCTGACCTTGTTATTCCCACAGCCCCCCCTCGGAGCCCGGTCTCGCAGCCGGAGGAGTGTGGCGATGATGATGAAGAAGAGGAAGGTGGGGAAGGAATTATTGAAGTAAAGTTGGAGGGGGGGCCTAATGAAAGGATGCCGAGTGGTGCTGATACTGATGCGCTGCCTTCAGCATCTCCACAGACTTGGAAACATGAGGAAAGGACCGAGGAGTGTGAGGGTAAGTGATCAGGGATCTATTCTTGATAATTATCTGTGTTGTAAATAAATGTTTTGGTTTATTGTTATTGCTGATACTGATGGTTTTGTGACCTACTGATCCTGCCAGTTTGCAGCTTAAACTTGTCAGGGTGTGTGCGTGTGTGTGTGTGTGTGTAGAGCCTTGTGAGTGTGTGAAGATGAGTGGGAAATCGGAGTTAAGGTGGTGTTACTGTTGTTTTAGACGGCTGTGGTGATTGTTCTTGTACTTTATGAATAAGAGGGACTTTGTGACCTGGCGTGCACTATGTGAAGTACTGGAATCAGTGGAGAAATTCACAGCTTCATTTCCAGTGACTGTGAATGTTTTAGTGTGTCTGAGATAGGCTGAGAGTCCCTGATGCCCGCGGTTGATGTGGCACCGTGCATTTATCCCAACCTCCGCCTCCACTCGATTGGTCACGCCTTAGCTTAGCGGTGCATATGGGGGCAAAATGGCTGCTTCCACCTCCCCGCAGACCCAAACAATAGCGGAAAAACTGTCTGGCTTCAGCTGCCGGGAGTCCGATGCACTGCGGTTGCGGACCGGTGAGTACCGCGCGCTGTAATTCCCGTGCACCGCGTGCCCACGGATCCCACCGCGGCGTTGCGGTGCGCGTCTCGCCCCACATCTTGACTCACATTGTACCCAGACAACAGCCATAGAAAACTCTTTTAGAATGTGAGAGCGTGGAAAAGAAAAGCAATGTCGCGCAGAGGCGTGCAGGTATAGCCCGTGACATGTATGTCAGAAGCTCATAAAGCGGATCATTGTTATTGTTTTGTGTTGCTCCTGTTCGGGTAAATACTGATGCTTTGCTTGTTGTAACATTGTTGATACAGTGTTTTCTTCATGTGTGAGGCTTTCATTGAGTGCCTCTGGGATGACGTCCAGTATATTCAATGCTGCAGGATCTGTAAAATTACCTACAGTTGCCCAATCCTCGCCATTTTACTTTGCTTTGATTTTTGATAGAGGACACGCTGTGCCTTCAAGTGCATGCATTCGTGTATGTATTTATTAGAAACTATTCGGGAGATGGCTTTGAAACCTCGTAACTTCGTGAACTAAACGCGGTGGCGGTCGGTAATCTTATTGCAACTTATGCGGATGAACGAAGTATAATGGAAGTCTCACTTTTCTTGGAAGTGTCGGGTTGTTCAGGGTTATGCCGTTCTGCCAGGACGGATGCAAAGTCAAGTTAGCGGCTTCGCGACTTAAAAATACTCCTGTGATTATTCTGTGGATATTGTCTCCGTTATAATAGCTGGTGTTATAACGCTGCGCTCCGAGGTGTCACATCGCCGCTCTTTTACAGTCAAGAGATGAACTGACAAGCGCAGAGCCGCCCACCAGACAAAAAGCATTGTCTGTCTCACGTCTCTTTTGATTTACCGATTTGTCGCAGAAAATGGCACTTTTGTCCCAGGAATGCGGGGAACCAAGACTGCCATGTTTGTTTCATACAGTACTAGGATTAGTATTATTTTTTTACGCGGTATCATCACTTGAGTAGTTTGCTCATACATTTAGTTAAAGAAGACGTTTTGAGGACTGAGAAATTACAGGCAACGAGACCACAAGACTGTGTCAAATCTTGTGTACACTTTGCTTTTTTTCAAATGTATTATTAAGGCGTTTTTAATGTATGTTTTCTAAGACTGGTTTTCTTCCAGAGCTTCTTTAACACAATGACATTTTCTTCAAAAGCATTTATCATCACTGTCACCTAAATGCATTTTATTGACTTGGTGTTTCTAGGCTCATTTAGGATATTGTGTCTGTGTTTTAGATGATGAGGAGGAAGCAGCTGAGGAAGAAGATGAGGATGAGCTGCAGCTTCAGCCTCTGGATGGTCTGAGCTTAAGCCCCAGGAAAACAGGACTGTGCAGTGAGGACCAAGACTGCCTCTCACCCAGAGAGGATGCTGACACCAAGGGTGAGGGAGAACTATGGGAATGCTGATCCTAGAGTGTTGACAAGGGATTGGATTTGCCACAGTGGAGCCTTATCGTAGCTGTCAGTAGGAAAATCGTACAACTGACCTCAGGTCAGTGTTGAGGTGTTGCGACTCTACATCACAGAAGGTTGCCCCCTGGGAAATCCTCAGAGGGGGACAATGTACTCAGAGGCTAATAGAGGCACCTCCAACACTTTGCTAATGTTACTGCAGACTGGAGATGTAGACAGGAAGGGTAAGAGAGGTGACATGTCTTTTGGGAGATATATGGCCTCCAAAATAACCTCAGCCACCTGCCATTGTTTTGTAAACCAGTTATTGTGTTGCAGACAGTCTGTGACTGCAGTGAAACTCTCTAGGAAATGTATTACTTGTTCAAATTTTCAAGTCTCACATGCAGCTTTTTTTTTGTTGTTGTTGCATTCCACAGTCGACAGCTTAAAGTGTGAGGTGTGCGGGGCTCAGTTTGAGACCAGGCGAGGACTCTCCAGCCACGCCCGCTCTCACTTACGCCAGCTGGGCATCAGAGTTTCAGAAAGCAGCGGGGCACCCATCAGCCTCCTTTACCAAATTGCCAAGGAGCGTAACCTAGACAGCCAAATAAGCTCATCTCTCCTGGAGCCCCTTTCAGCCAAGAACTCCTCCCCCTCTGCTTCTCAAAAAGATGAAGAGTTAGAAGACATGGACTTGGACGAGAAACCAATCCCTCCTTCCATCCTGGCCAAAGCAGCGAAAGCAGTGCCACCCTCCCCCTCCTCAACACCTACACCTTCTCCCAGTGCCTCTCCAGCTCAGGCCCATTGTGGTTCTCCTTCTTCAGTAGTGAGGAAAGCTCCCATTTCCTCCCTCCTGCCTGTGTCTTCCCCCTTGCGCTCCCCCGAGCACAAGGCTGGGGGCCTGAAAAGCTTAACCTCTAACCTGTCAAACCCTACCACCATCCCATCAGCCAAACCCCTATGGGCTCCGCAGGAGAACGATGCTCCTCTCAACCTCAGTAAGTGCAACTGCTCACGCTACATTATGCCTCGGATAACATTGTACAGTTTTTATTGTTGAATTAGTCCATTTTGCTCTAAACTTTTATAAGACTCATTGTAGTTATTTCTTTTGACGTGCAGCACTGGAGGTGGATCCCAACAAAGACATTGTTTGCCAGCTTTGTGGTGCTTGGTTTGAGACACGGAAAGGCTTGTCAAGTCATGCACGAGCCCACCTGCGACATTTTGGAGTAGAGTACTCTGAATCTAAGGGCTCCCCCATCGACCTATTGAGCCAACTCATTGATACGGATGACTTCAAGCACAAAGCCAATGTGTTGCACCTAGACAGTCCCGCTGAACCGCGAGGGCTCACAACCACACTCTCCTCCCCAAAGCAGTCTCTGTTGAGCCTCTCATCTTCCTCCTCTTCTTCGTCTTCATCTCTTCTATATAAAGTGACCACAGCTGGAGGTGGGTCGACATCCAAAGCTACCTCTTCCTCGTCTTTACTAGGCCCACCTGCCAAGCGACTCAAGTCCTCTTCCATGCAGGTCTTTCGCCTGAGCAGTGGGGAGCTCATGGCCCTTCCTCATAGTGAGTGCTGTTCTTTAAGTTTGGAACTGTTTTACGTGTGAAATACCAAGTCCTTCAGATAAAGTTCATCTATAATTAAGTCAGTTTTGAGTTATAATTTTTGGCAGCAAGAATTTGCACAAAAACCATCAAATACTTTTTTGACACAACTGTTTGATGAACTTCCTTAATTTTTGTATCAGCCATCTTAGCTTATCTTAAATATGTTGACTACGGTTTCCATTGATTCAGTGCCGCAGTGTATGTTGAGCTATTTAGATTGGTAAATGGGTAGCTTTTACATATTTTGAAGCTGACATGACTGTTATTGTATGCATAGGTGTTGACATTTAACAGGTCATTAGCTGTTTTTAACATTCCAAGTCAGTTGAATAGCTTTCAGTAAGTTGACAACAGCTTTCATTTCAACATGGCTCAGGTATAGCTCTATTACATGATGTTGCCAAGAAACATGTTTAGCCTCTTATTACTATAAAATATTTTAGACTAGCAAATAGTATAGACAAAGATTAGAGGAAGGACAAAAGTTGTTTTAAAATAATAACATATTAATCCAATATGGAACAAAGGGTATGCTGGATGATGGACTGGTGTACAGTACGTTAGCTTTCAGTTCCAATCCGTAAAGTAAAAATACACTTAATAAAAGTACATTTCAGTGGTTCTCATCCAAAAAGCAGTAGATGATATCATTGTGCTGATGCTAACTTCTTATATACATTCTATGACAGATAGATCTATAAAACCTAGAGACTCACATCACTTCTCTAATCTCCCAGGTGAACCTCCAAAGGAAATAGGCTGTGAGTTCTGTGGAGAATATTTTGAGAATCGTAAAGGCCTCTCCAGCCATGCACGCTCCCACCTTCGACAGATGGGCATCACTGAATGGTCTGTCAACGGCTCTCCAATAGACACCTTGAGGGAGATCATTACAAGGCGTGGTCTCCCTTGTGCCCTTCCCCTCAAACCACTCAAAACCCCACCTCCATCCTCTCCAGGACCCCCTCGGTCACCTCTGTCAACCTCCTCGTCCTCGCCTTCAGCCACACTTTTCAACCGCCTGCCCTTTGCCTTCGCCTGCCCCTCAAGCCCACCTCAGTCAGCAGTATCGAAGTTGAACTCAGCTCCACCAACGTCTTCTAATGGGCTGATCCTTAAGCTCAAGCCTGAACCAGTGCAGCTCGAAGTCACTGCGCCTCAGGCTGTTGGGAGATCTGGAGGCTACCATACTGAATCCCTCAACTCAAGCTGGAGCAACTCTGACAGCGTGTTCCCGCTCAACCTGGGTAAGTCATTTTATTTCCAGGGCACATTTAAACTTGGTAAGAAAATTGTGAAAAATTATGAGGAGAGGACTTGCAATGGAATGAAATTGCCAAAAAATATTCCCTACTGAAGTTATACACTTATCAGTTATATGGTGGTTGTAATCAGGTGGCTTAATTGTTGCTTAATCCAGGTGAAATTTCTTTGACCATGACTGAAAACAAGTCACATGTACATTTATTAGAGGTGACTTAGAAGAATAAATAAATGTTACTTATGTGTATTTCAGCAGGATTCACTTTAGTAGAGAAAAGCTTTGGCCAGTAAATTGTAGGGCTTTATTTTGAGGTTTGAGGGAAGGTCAGGTAACCTAGCGCAGTTTAGGACAGACTGTAGTAACATGTACCGGTAATTGTCATTGTTTCATGATGATGAAAATTTCCACTGTTGAAAATTTCTTAGTATGCTCTCATTTATAGTTTGCTGAACAAAAGAAAATTTAATGAAATTGCAGTGGATGCCAGCCCTGGTTTGTTGCTGTGACATGCTGCACGTCGTCCTATTGCATTTGGCAATCCCTCCAGGATTTTGCAGGCCTTTTTTGACATTGTTAGATGTTGCATGAGCTTTTTAAAAAAATTGTGATCAAAGTTGCGATGGTTTATAGGTTTTTGTTGTGAATTCCCCTTTTTGTAATTCAAATTGAGTAATATTTTGAATATTGAGTTATTACTGAAAATGAATGATACAAAGACAATGATATATGGTCCTAAAACAACCTCACCAGCATTGAAAATACATGACTAGGATTTAAAAAAAACAAAACAAATTTATTTCCTAAATGCACCTGTTGTTTCAAGTCCATAGAAACTCAGCAATTTTTTAAGTTCTAAAACAACATAATATAAGGTAGGTAGACATCACCCAAGCATTTTTCATGGAGCTGGTGACTCTCTCTGTCTCTGTCTCTCTTCTCCTTCTCTACGTTTAATCATTGCGGTGTCATCACCCCGAACTGCACCTGCAAATTGACTACTGCTGCATGGACCGATGTTCCGGATCAGTCTGGAACATCGGTCTGGACCGATCCAGCTGGGACTGCGTGTCGTCGTGGTCTTCTTCTGTCTCATTGTGTGCTGTAAAATAACCAATTGACCCAGTAAACACGACTTCGAAACTTTCGTTTAATTAAACACAAGTCTTAGTCTTTGGTTTGTCTTTGATATCCTGTTGCGATTACGTATGAACATTTACCTTGCGTATCTGTGAACAGACTATTGTATGACCCGTTTATACTGGTCATACAACAGTTTAAACACATATTCTTTTATTGAATATATGTGTGTGTGTTTCACAAATACACAATACTTACTGTATATATTTGCTTTGGGGGTGACTCTGTGGGTGATCGAGTCACCCTTAGGTGCTGTGTGAGATCTGTGCCACCTACAATTGCGTTGACAGTCCTCTGCTTGATGTCATCTGATCGGGGGAAATCCCACCTGGAGACTCCATTTATACTAATTTGCATATTTAAATAGTGGCGTGGAAAGGGTGCTCCAACATCTGCAGTCGATTCCACGCTTATTGGGTGTACAAAAGAAATGTGTGTGAATTTAGGCGTACAAACAGTTTCGTACATAGGAATTTTTAAATTTTCTGGATTTAAGTGTACGCCAGGTTTCAGTATGAAATAGACGCAAGTCTGTGTACATGAGGCCCTGGTCTTTAGCCGTTATTTTTATTGGTAAATGGCTAGCTGAACACATGTTGCTTCAGTTTCGTCACACAGAAAAAAGTTTGTCGATGTCAGTTTAAGACGTTACCAATGATGGGTCAGGTCTGCGGGAAAGTCGCGATGATTGGTTAAAATTGCAGCACCACCCTGAATTGGCAGGGATTGGCTGAAATTGCGTTAAAGTTGCAAATTGCAACATCACGTAATCCTGGAGGGTCTGATCTGTAGTTATTTTTTGTGATTTACTTTTGCCCTCTGGTCCTTCCTCAGCCATGACCCATGAAGCGGAGCCTACAAGGGATATTCGGTGTGAGTTTTGTGGTGAATATTTTGAGAACCGTAAAGGCCTCTCTAGCCATGCACGCTCCCACCTGCGCCAGATGGGCATCACTGAATGGTCTGTCAACGGCTCCCCAATCGACACCCTGAGGGAAGTTATGCACAAGAGAGAGGTGGGCACTTCTGCACTTTCAGACCAGAGAGTGAAGAAGGAGTCAAGCCATGGAGCAAACAGTCCTTCGTGGGAGAACCCAGGAGTCGCCAGCAGTTTGGAGTGTTTGGGTGTTTCAGTGTACCATTCGTCTAAATTTAGAAAATCTCCTCTTAGTTTGCTGCAGTCAGGGTCAAGGCTTCATAAGCAAGGACTAGGATCTGTGGGCTCATCTGCTACCACACCCACAGGGAGGTTCTTTAGGATGTCCCCATTGGGGAAAAGGCCACTGTCAGAGGAGGCCCAGTCACTGGTGACCGCCCACTCACCACCACATCATCTGAAGACTTACTCACCTCTGCCACCTGACTTTTCCTTCAAAAAGAAATCACCCCCAGTCAAGCATGGGCACCAGGGTAAGTAATTTAAGGTCGAGTTTTCTCTGTGACGTCTTGTTCCTCAAAAAGAGATCTTTTCTCGGAGCTTCTCTGTTTCCCTGTCATGCATTTTCTCAGATCCTAGCTGTGAGCTCTGTGGCTTCTACTTTGAGAACCGTAAAGCTCTGGCCAGTCACGCACGAGCACACCTCAGGCAGTTTGGGGTGACTGAGTGGTGTGTAAATGGATCCCCCATCGAGACGCTCAGCGCTTGGATGCGCAGCAGGCCGCAGAAGGTGTTGGAGATGCACCGTAGCTACATGCAGGGAAACCGCTCCACACTCAAGAAGGTAATTAAGTTCAATTTTTGTTGGTTAATGATAATCTAGTCAGGTCAAAGCTGGGTAGGTGGTTTGCAGACAAAGTTATCAGGTTGGAGTTCTGTCTGTTGTCAGGAGTCTAATTGTTTAATTTCCCACAGAATAAATGTCAGATGTCTGTGTGCGAACTTTGCCTCCCCCAAAGCAATGTGTCTATACAACAACATTATTACCCGCTGTGTTGTGCCATACTGGGTTCTCTCGCAGTATATCTGAATAGGCGTCATGCTTGGAGATCTAAAACACCTCAGCTGGTTGCTCGACAGACATTTTGTGTCTTGGAAAGCTTCAGACGTGTTGTCTAACAGCTTTGAGCCTTACTGTAGATCCTGTGTCTTTACACCCAGCAAAAAATCACTGCGGGGACAGATGCCAGAACAACTCTGCTATTGACTTGATAGTTGCCATAGTAACTAGGGTGCCTGGCAGCTTATGTTTCATCTTCAGATAAATTATGGCATGCTGTTGATAGAAGAAAATGTACATTTTTTTTCTCTCTTTTTTTCCACCCCTCCTGAATTAGTTTCTGGTGCATTTGCGTCACTGTTACACCTTTTCCCTGAGCTGATATGTGACACACATACAGAATGGATTACCTTTTGAATGTCCTTGTAATAATTTTTTTCATACCAAAGAAGTCAACCTCGCTACATTTTATACATTGCAAATCTTAAGCCTCCATCTCAGGATATGTTTAGAAATTCCCTTACAGGAGAATTCCCAAAAAGCCTGCAACTGACACTTTTGTTAATACTCCCAAATGATGATGATGATTATTTCTTTCGGCATTTAAGGAAACATTCATTCATTCAAGTGGAACAATGACCACCCTTTCTGTTTTCTGTTAAAAGACGAATGTAGCACACCTTGTTAAAGTCCTTCACACCATGCCTTGAAAGTGCTGCAAATGTTATTTTTTTATTATTTTTTTTTAGAGAGAACAAGAGAAAACATTTGCCAACTCTTAATCAGAAAGGCTCAGAAAATTCTAAAACAGATGATGGGTATATTTCAGTTATCTGCACTTTTAGAAGCTTGCCTTCGTATTGTCTTGTCCAATGTGACTCTTTAACACAACAGTGCTGGTGTTAATGTAATTATTAACATCTCTGATCTTCCTAATATAATTTCTCTAACTAAGGATGCACAATAACTATCGGCACAATAATTATAGGTCCGATATTGGAAAAAAATTGTCAGTCGGAAAATTACGATATTGAAAGTGTTCACCAATAAATAGTAATAACTATAATTAATCAAAATTGCTTAGGTTTTGTGCATGTCACCAGTACACAGTGGACATTGTTCCCCTGACAACTGCCTTAAAAATCAAGAAGTAAACGACATATGGATCAGTAATTAAAAGGGTTTCTCGGAGGCCTCTCTAGCCCCCGCTACAGCTGCAAGACGACCAAGCAGTTGTGGCTGTTGTTTTGGTCCAGCAGCAGAATAAAAAGAGGGATATTCTAAAACACTTAATGTAAAAAGCCCAAGAACAGTGGTCAAAAAAATCACAAGCCTTTTCTTCTTCATACGAAGTAGAGAAATAGCTTTTATTGTAGGTTAATGTCTGAAAACAGCAGTCGATCGTCACAATAGGAAGCAACTGAAAACCCTTGGGCTATTGGCAATTTTCAACCAGCCATAGGCTTTTTAGAAACCTTTTTTTAATGTTGATTGAGGTTTATCAGTGATTTGAAATAATAAAATCATTTGAAGAATGGGATCTATTGTTTGTTATTGGTATTGGATATGATGAGCATTGAGTTATCGGTTGTAAAACACAATTCTCATACATCCCTAACTCTAACAGTATTAAGAAGTAAAGGACTTTTTTAATGGCACAGGCCCAGTTGATTCAGATTTTTGGATGAGGATGAGAGAAAGGAACTGAACTGTTGGGATACTGAATTGTTGGGATACAAATGTCAGAAGGGCTGCTCAGTAGTGTTTGAACAGTGACTTAGATTCAGATCGATGGGAAAGTCAGTGAACAATGGTGGAAAGTGTAGTTGATGACATAGGATTGTTTTATTGTGATGCAGGTGCATTAGATGAATACATACATGAAGAATACATACATGAAGAAAAACACAAGAGACAGCCTTCTCCAGGTGACTGTCAAGGGAGAACCGTCCCTTGACAGACAATATGTGATTTGGGAGAACAGTCCATTGACAAATACACACAGTGAGACATTATAGCATAAACCTATCATTACAAGGATGAGTGTACGCTTTGAGAGTTCAGTGATTCCGTCTACAGAGATGTGCAAAAAAAGGGTGATAGTATCAGATGAGTTGTCCAGACATTTGTACACAGTGGATGAGGTCCACTTGTCACCTTCAATGGAAGACTCTCTACAAATCAGTATTATTCTGAATGGTCCCCTTCATCTTAAGGTGGTTGTGTTTTCTGGGAAGACAATGCCAGGCCCCACTGGGAGCATTTTAGGGTTCAGTGTATTGCTCAAGGACACTACTGACAAGATCTGAGGAAATGCTGATGTTCTTTGTCTTTCCTTTTCCATGGTATTTCTGTGCATGATTAACTAGTCAACTCCTCATATCTGAAGCCCATTAAAAACTCATTGCCTGCCATTGACGTCTATAGCCGTCATTTGAGACAGGTAGACGGGTAACATTGGCTGATGTCTGGCAGGCAATGAGTTTAAGAATCTGTTTAGTAGAGGACGGATAGAGACCCCAAACCCAACAATACAGATGAGCCGAAGGCCACCACTAAACCAACCTCTTTCCATAACACCTCAACAGAGCCAGTTTGAAATAAAAAATGGAAAATCCTTGTTTTCAGTCCTGGTTGGAGCATCTTCAAATGTGTCAAAGTTTGACATTTCTAAATGATAAATTAGTTTTTTTTTAATTGAGAGACATATTGTAATATTTTCACACTTTTTGATTTTCGAAAGATGTAAATCATAGAAAGCAACAATAATTGCAATGTTTAAGTTCATCTATAATTATTATGTTTAAAAAAAAAAAAAAAAGAAGTGGTGTCTGTATATTTTCAGTGTTTCATGCTCTCTTGCAATGTCCAAATGGGTACTTTTATGCTGTGGAAGGAAACAAGGCCTTTGAAGACATTTTTGTTCTTAAAGCCCTTCTCTGTCTCTGCTGTCTTATTGGGCTGCACTCGACACCAGTCACAGCCTTAATTTGGGTCAAGGGTCGTCTTGTATCTTAATGGACAGTACAGCTCAGTCTTGGTGACATGCTTTTTGGGTCTACCACTCGATCCACATAACTTCAGGATCTTTTAAGAAATTCCAAATAACAATCTGACTTTGTCCTGCCTCAGCAGTGATGGTGCATTGTATGAAGCCTTGCTTCTGCAGCTCAACAATTCAGCTATGTTCAAAGAGAAAAAGCCTTTTACACTTGCCGGTCCCAGGGACAACAGTGTGATTATTTGACAGGAAATGACACTGAATCCATATTTTTATGCAGTTTTTGGTTTTTAAAGGTTGTGGTCTTTTGACTGGTTGATGAAGAGTCTATTTTAGTTTTAATGCTGTTTTGAATAGATTGATCACTCAAACATTTTTTTGTTTCCTCTTTTTGCAATGTGAAACTATTCAAAATCTTCTTAAGATCCAACAATAAAAACTGTAAATTAATCAAATTCTTCAGCTGGTCTCAAAATTGTGATCAGGTGTGTATATCACTGAAGTCATCAAAACTATGCATGAACACGTGAAATTATTATGACTAGTGTGATTAGAAAAAGTGTGATGCAACTCAAAAAATATAACTTCCAAATAGCCACACTTTAATTTTATTGCTGCTTTTTATGAATGGTATTCTTTCGAGGAGCTTCCCGGCTGGATCGCTCAGTTGGTAAGGCACTGGGCTGGTGCATAGGGGATACTGGGTTCAATCCCTGGTAAGAGCATCCAGTGGGTTGTGTCAGGAAGGGCATCCGCGTAAAAACTCTGCCAAATCAAATGAGCGAACTGGCTTTGCTGTGGCAACCCCGGAAGGGAAAAAGCCCAAAGAAATCATCATCATTCTTTCGAAGAGCTTCTTGAGGTTGTCACCTGAAATGGTTTCCCAACAGTCTACAGGGAGTTCCCAGAGTTGTTGAGCTCAGGTCAGGTCTTATGTCTTCACTCTGCAGTCCAATCCCATCCCGGTTGGGTTCAGGTCATCTGACTCCATCACTCTGCTGCTTGGTGGTGTCTATGGGGTTATTGTCGTATTGGAAAATAAATGATGGTCCAACGATACATGATGGGATGGTATATTGTTGCAGGATGCTGTAGTAGCCATGCTGGTTCAGTCTGCTGTCAGTTCTGAATAAAGCCCCAACAGAGTAACCAGCAATGCACCTCCATGCTTCACGGTGGGAACCATGCATGTAGAGACCATCCATCCACCTGTTCTGACTGAGCAGGTGGAACAAAAGATCTCCAATCTGGACTCATTAGGCCAAAGCACAGATTTCCACTAGTCTCATGTCCATTCCTTGGCCCATTTTTTTGGCCCAAACAAATGTTTCTGTTTGTTGCATTTCCTTAGTAGAAGTTTCCTAGCAGCTTTTTGACCATAAAGGCCTGATTGGGGCAGTTCCCTCTGAACAGTTGAGGTATTTGCGTTTCCTACTATAACTCTGTGTGGCCTTCTTTTGGGCTCTAATCTGAGTTGCTGTTCACTTGCTGTAAATGCGGCTGGTGACTCGGATGAACTTATCCTCTGACTCTGGGTCTTGCTTTCTTCTTGTGTGCCAGTTGTGTTGTAGCGCTTGATGGTTTTTCCAACCGTGGTTGGTGATACATGGAAAGTTTTTGCTCTTTACTGGAATGACTGACCTTTTGTTCTTAAAGTAATGATGGACTGTTGTTTGTCTTTACTAACTTTGACCAAGAAACCAGTGAACGTTCTTCATAAATGCTCAGCGCAAAACTGAAATACTGAGGACGTCTTTTTGGAAATGATGGCTTTACATCAATGCTGTTTGATACATACCAACTGCATTAGTACATGGTGGCTCAGGTTAGATATGATGCTGATGACATGACTCATCTCTTTCTGTTTTCCAGAAGAGCACCTCTCCTCTGTCTATGTCAACAAATTCTGATCATATCCGCCCCATCACATCACATAAGGCCTCCTCCTCCTCCCAGTGGTCCTCCTCTTTGGCTGTCAGCCTGGTGCGGCCGCTGAGCCGCGAGGTCGGCCATTGCTCTTCCAAGACTGCAGAGGGTGAAGCTGGTACCGCCCATTTGCTCAGACCCAGCCACAGCAGTCCCACCCCCTCGCGGCTCTCTGGCAGCCTCCCTCTTCAAGCACAGGTGGCACGCAGTGAGCTTAACGTCCGCCTGCCCAGAGGTACGTCAGGTTGCAGCATATGTTGTTTCTCCAGTGCTCAGGTACACCCAGGCTCCAGATCATGGGATTTGTATACTTTTGTTTGCAGGTAATGTACTTTTGTTAAGCAGCCTGACTCTGAATATCTACAAGTGTTGCCTGTTTTGTGTTTTTTTACTTTAAATCAGGGGGAACAAGATGTGAACATATTTCTTGCCTCAAAAAAAAAAAGATACCAATGTATTTCATCAGGGGAAATAAATGAAGGGAACCTTGGCACAAAGAAAGCATCTGTTTGCAGTGGCAGTAAATTGCCTTTTATCCCACGTTTTTTATACTGGAAGAGTGTTTTTTATTTCTGCCAAGCTTTTACATTAAATGTGTAGATGAAATGTTTATAAAGTCAACCTTGAAAACGCACAATCAAACGAGAAGAGACATTTGTTACATTTTGCACTATGTTAAGAAAAGTTTTTGGCTTTTTTCTACTTTCAACGCTCGAGTCAAAGAGCTCCACAAAAGTGTTTTGATGCAACTTCCTCCTCATTTTCTTGTCAAAGGTTTTGAGCGTCGGCCCTTGAAGCACCCGTCTTGTCCAGATGGAACAGAGCGAGAGAGCGGCCCCCCGAAGCCCCTTCGCACAGGCACAGTCCCTTCCCTGGTGCCCAAACCACCCTCCTACCCACTGGTCAAACTAGTGGGAAAGTTCTACACCCTGAAGTGCCGGTGAGTCGCCCAAGGCCCTGAAGGAAAAAAGCTCAGCTCCTTTGGTGTTCATAGTTTTGAGACGCACATTAATATAACTGCCTGGCTGAGTTTTAAATAGTCCCTTAATCCCTCTGCAGCAATCCCCACTGCCACCAACTGCTGAACTGTACTCCACTTTTAGTTGTTAATGTACTACATTGAGAATAGTAAACCAATTTGGCTTTTCAGCAACATGAATGAGTGCTTATGTTTAGTATTTCTGCAATACAGAAACAGAGACCTCCCTCGGGTGGCATGATGGCATAAAGTACACTGAATTGTACTTTATTGCTTCTGCTTCAGTTAACATTGCAGGTATTTTACTGCAGTGGTTGAAGAATAATCCAGATCTGTATTTCAATAAAAGTGAGAATACGTCACTACAAATAAAAGTTCGGCTTTGACGCTGCCCTTGAGTAAAGTGTCTAAAAAATATCCTAAATACATTTAAATGTGAAAAACAAAGTGGTTATTGTGCAATACAATAGTTTTGATTATCTTTTTGGATTGTATAAAATGTTAAAATGATTTCTTTTAACATACTGTGTACAGTATATTTTTATGTCCCTGGTAGTATCTACAGCAATGCATCATGAGCTACAAGCTCATATGTCTGCAGTATTTTCTTTCAATTTAGTCTTAATTTTTTCCAAATGTGCAGAAGTGTTTAGTTTTGCATTTGAGGAAGTTTGTTTCTTTTAGCTTTTCAATGGTAATGAGGAAAAAGCCCTGATTGATGCTTAAAAAGGTGGTTGAAAGAAGTATGTGGAGAAATATGATAAATACTTGTATAAGTGGAAGTATTTATTAAAAATTAACATTTGTTGTGCATAAATACATTATTGTACAGCGTTAGTTTGTTGTGTTCATTTTTGTGTATCTGAATATCTCTACATCTTCACAAAGAGGGAACTTTCCTTGAGCTCACAAAAATAGGTAATCTTCGTCACGATGTATTTTCCAACCAATTCAGCAGGATTTTTATTCTTTGGCTTTCAGGAACATGTCACCCTTGAATTATCAGAAGTTCAAAAACAATCTAAAGATAAGTGGTTTTCACTGGACAAGAAATGGAAGAGGGGTGAACTTTAATTAAAGCTGTGAAATGTAGTGTAACAAAAAAGGACAATATCTACTCCTTAAAAGTACAAGGAGAAATGATCAGAAAATGGAAATACTCAAGTTAACACAGTAAGTAATTAAGTGCTGTAGCGTGACCTGTGACCACACTAAGCATTGTTTTTATTACACCCCTCACCCACCCACTCAGATACGTATAGATACACTGTATTACCAAAAGTATTTGCTCACCTGCCTTGACTTGCATATGAACTTTAAGTGACATCCCATTCCTAATCCATAGAGTTCAAGATGAGGTGGTTACATCCTTTGCAGCTATAACAGCTTCAACTCTTCTGTCAAAGGCTGTGCACAATGTTTAAGAGTGTTATTATATATATGTTATTATATTATATTAATTAAGAATGGGATGTCACTTAAGTTCATATGCAAGTCAAGGCAGGTGAGCAAATACTTTTGTTAATATAGTGTATATCTGAAATTCTGTTTGTCCCAGATTTTTATCCATCCCATTTCTTTTTGTATTTCACACACACACACACACACACACGTTCTATAATACTAGCTGAGTGCATAATTTGATGATTGGATTTCAAAATTTTTAGTAGTTTTTGAACAAATTGAAAGCTAACACTCAAAAACATTTATTGTGTAGGGCATCAGTGAGCAGGAGGGACATGTTGTACTGGACCTGTTGTTGGACCAGGCGGGGGTGTGCGTAAGATCTGCCTACTTTTACAGTTGTTCTTATTTTGTATCAGGTTCTGTGAGGTGGAGTTCCACGGTCCACTTTCCGTGCAGGAGGACTGGATCAGACACCTCCAGCAGCACATCCTCAAGATGAACTACAATAAGTCTGCTGCACCCAAAGCAGCATCTGCAGACCCCCCTGCCTCAGCTGAAGACCCAACCACAGTCCAGGCCACTTCTGCTGCCCCAGCCTCCACCTCTACCTCCAGTACTACTTCCACACCAACTGCCCCCACCCCTACTACTCCTACTCCCACACCCCTGGCCGAGTGTGCTCCCACCAACACTGCCACAGAGATAGAGAATGTCTCAGAGGAGCAGCCTGCCCTGACTCCAACTCCTATTCCCCTCACCACCCAAGCGGTCTGAGCTCAACTCCCGCTGTTTTTTAAAATTTTGTTACTTCCTGCCTTTGCGATTTCTTTTTAGTCCATCCATTCCTTTTTTTTGTTGGCCTTCACAAAGTGTTGTTGAGGAGGAGTGTTTCCCCTCCAAGGAGCCCTCTGAGCCCCAAGCACCTTTGAAGCAGCTTTCTAGACTGTTACTAAGTCCTGTTACCATGGGAACGAAGCTCTCTGGCTTATCTGTGCACCGGGGATGGGTGATTGTAAGAACTATCCAAGGTTATGAGGAGAGATGAGCTAATGTTTTGTGTTTTTTGCCTTGTTCATATTGAATGTCCAGTTGTTGCTGTGGAACTCTCCTCCTATTCAGGGGTTAAAACAGCCCTTATCAAACATAACCTCCCCTCTGCCTAGTAGAGCTCTGCCCCCCCTCCCCCTTTTCTCCCTCGAAAATGGGTCACTAACCTGCGAGACTTTGACCATTTCTACCAGTACTCTAGGTGGCTCTGGTCTCAGCCTCTCACGGTCCTGACTGAGATTAAAAGACACTCATAATGATACTAGTCTCGCGGTTGAGACTTTAAACATATGGTAACACTCTGTGTTAAAAATGGCACTTTTTAATGTTGACATCACTGAGCACTTAAACACCCATTTATTATGGGAGAAATTTGACTAATTGAGAATGGTTAAAGGAGCAAGAAGTGGAAGCACATCCAAAAAGGGAAGATCCCCAAGTTAACTTTAATGTCACACTGTCCCCAAATGATGAATTTTGCTTGAATGTAGCTTAAAGCACCTAGTAAAACCTTATATGCACACTTTCACACACAATCAAACAAAAGGTATTAATCTTTTGACATCCACTGATTTCAGGAATAAGGTTGGGATTAGAACAGATGGTAGTAGAAGGGCAGTGTGTGTGTGTGTGTGTGTGTGTGTGTGTGTGTGTTATTTGAAAGGGGGCATCTAGTTTCAGTGTTAACATGTAACTGAAACAGCATCTGTTAAACATGACTGAAATCTAACCTTAACCCTGCACTGGGCCTCCAGTGACCCAGTGGATATTAAGAGGTTAATAAACCTTAACTAGTTTTAGCTTACACACTGCTGTTTTCAGCAGGTAGAGTTGCGGTTTTGTAGAAGGCACAGTCACTCTTTAAATCTCCCTTTCTTTATTTGAGAAGTGGGGCCATAGAAAACGTTCAAGGTTACGTATTTTATTTGTTCAGATTTTTCACTTGCAGTTTCACCATTTTTCTTCCTGCCTTTTTTTCCCAATGTAACCCAAATTATTATTTATTTATTCTTATGCATCTGAATGTGGTAAGCTAGATCATTTTAAAGCTAAAGTAGAACTTTGGAATGTTTGAAAATAGTTTTAACAGTGCACTTTTGTACCAGTGTGCTGTGTGTGTGCGTTTTAGTTTGTACGTTTGTGTACATACATGGCAAATGCTCATTTGTTTCCCATTTTAAAGATAAAGGTCGAGGTAACACTGCTCAAAGAGGTTTCCTGAGCTCAAAGCGAATAAATGTTGGAGCCTGTCTGTATTTAGTCTGATCAGGACTTATATGCATCCGTCATTGTGTTAGGATGTGCCAAAGAGTCTGTTTACTTCCTTGTCTTGCCTCTGTAAAAGCTGTTTACTTTGGACCTGATGGTGGAGGAAACTCTCCACACTGAACAATGGACGAACAGTGAAACCAGCGGCGATTTGCCCCGTGGAAAATGAAAAGAACTGCTGGAATGGCTTCACGGGGCTTCATGACATTATTGTAGGCTTAGATTATTCCAATTGAACAGGAACAGAAATCAGACTTCAAACAGAGCTCCTTGAGAACCGTCAGCCCCTCAGTCCATACACAGAAACATGTGACCTCGGGTGTATGAGGAGCGATCGGCGCCATGCTCCTTAGGCTGGAGTCTGTCTCTTTCTACGTTGCTTCAGAGTGTGTTCATATCAAAACTCGAACTGAAGCAATACCTAAAGGGTCCATATAGGCGGATGACCTTTTAAACTGTTCCAGTGTTGCCCATGTTTAAAACATGACTGTTCAATCCAAACAATTCCCCAACCCCTTTTATGGAGTATAGATACTTACTATATAACTACATGTACTTAAGAAACTGTTGACGCTAGTAGAGCCATCAGCAGTTCTATTAGCAAGGTAGTTAAAAAAAAAAAAGTGATCTTAATTCCTCTATTGTGATTTGATTTCAACCTTTGATGCTATGTATTTTTTATTGCTCTGTTCATTTCTGTATTTGCAGTCCTGCAAGGTGAAACTTTAGAGTATTTTTTATTTTTATGCGTTAGTCTCTCCAAGCTGAAACTCTGGTGCTGGTAAGAATACAGCAGGTTGGAATCTGGCAAGTTGGTGAGTGACTAAATGCGAGAGAAACATTTTAATTGTGATTGTCACGTCCTGGTATCAAGGGACTCTAATAAAGCAGGCCTTAAATGGGACCCCTTTGCATGGTGAGACATGATCCTCTCTAGGCATTCACTAAGTTAAACAGAGCCTGTTGCAGGTCTGTGGCTGCACAGACACCAGTGCATTAGAGGTCGCCCTTTTAAGATGACCTGATATATCCTCAGCCGGTGTAACTGGCTCGTATGTGTGTGTGTGTGAGTGTATGGGTATATAAAAAGATGCCGAGATGACAATGACTTGAGAAGAAAGAAGTTGAGGAAAGAACTGTTCTGTACACAAAGGATAAAGTTTTAGGTGAATCAACTCCAGAACAAACAATAAATGTGATTTCAATTTCACACGTTGAATCTGTTTTTTTTTTGTTTGTTTGTTTTTTGTTGAAGCTATACAGCATGACTTTACTTTGCATTTCCTGAGATGATGAGGTTGCCCACTAGAGGGAGGTACAATGCAAGTTTGTAAGAGATTGGCGCCCAATTAGTACAGAAAATGACAAGGAAGTGGAGTAAGAATTTTGCTGACCAACATGGGAATGGTCTGACTACCACATTACATAAATGAACAGTGTAATGTAGCTTAATACGTTCATATATAAACGAAATATTTCACTACTACAAAAATAATTCCACGCCATACTTCAATTCCTTTCATCACTGGGGAAATGTTTTTACGCTACTTAATGTATTTTACAGATAGTTCAACCAATTTTTTTTTTACATATACACAAAAAAAAATCTGATTTTATCCATTACTATTATTACTAGTCTATTCAGTCATTTACAAAGGATCTAAAATTGACCATGTTGATGAAATATATTAAAATACCCTTACTTGTGTTTGATAGTAATGAGTACATATAATATTCTACAATATTGTGACAGTGCAAATGATAATAAAAGTTACATTTTACAGAAAGTACTTCTGTACTTTTTTTTTCCAAAATATTTTTATTGATTTTCACATTTTATAACATAAAAAAACAACAACATATGCAACATTCATACCATCCACACATTCACACTAGTATTGCACTGTACACAGCTTTTTTTTTTTCTTGTTCTTCAAAAACGTCTCTACACGAAGGGCCAATCACAAACATTAGGGCACCTTTTTCAATGGCAATTATCTGTCTTTGCAAATAAACTCCCCAAGTAAATAAATAAAAAGAAGAGAAAAGGAAACACACTGATCAATCAGAAAACAAGAAATCAATTAGAGCTAATTTTTAGATGTTATTACTTCTGTACTTTTACTGAAATAGGAGCTTTTGTTGTGCATTTCATTCTTTGCTAAAACACCAAACTTCTCTTTAAGGTCTGGAGTTTAAAAGTTAGGAAACTTCTGTGTTTAGAAAAAAGTTTTCAAGGAATGGTTTGACATTATGTAATCTATACAGAGATATAAGTTTTTTATGTAAGATTTAAAGGAATTGAAGGGGATGAAATTACAGAAGTGCAATATTCCAAAGAATGCTGCTCGATAGAGCTAAACATGGAAACTAGAGGATATTGCTTCTGAAATTAATCATAGGCCCACACTTTTTGAGTTCTTACCATAATCCAAACCCTTTAATTGCAGGCTATATTAAAGCGGTGAAATGAATGGGTTAGAACCAGACCTCTACTTCTCTCAACAAATACACCAAAATTTGCTGGCAGACTTTCTTTTCCACGTTTTAGCGGCCACTTTAGAGGAGGGTGAAGTGAAGGCCATTCTTGACATAATTTGCAATTTCACCACTAGATATCACTGAATCTCACAAGACATTTTAACTAGAAAACCAATAAGATGCTCTAAAAATAGTTTCACTAACATTTCCATATCAGTTCCTCCATAGAATCAAATTACCTAAACCTTCAAAGGAAGTCATCACTGTCGTGATTTTTTTACACAGAAGATACTTGTGGATTCTACTCTCAATCACTGCAGAACAAATAGCTCTACAGTAGCTTCCTCCTTTCAAAGACAGACATGTATCTAATGTTCAAGTGTTCTTTCATCACTAATGATGACCGCTGACACAGATCAGCTTATTAGGTGTAAGTTATTTTCATGTCAACCATAGATCAGGCAAAGTTGACGTGGAAGTCAAAAGATACAGTGTGTAGGATTTAGGCGGCTGTAGGATGATGTAATTATTGATAACAGCCATGTGTAATCAGACAAAATCAAACTAATGTGTGTTTCTGCCTCTTTAGAATGAGCCTAGATTGAGCATTGGATGCTGTGAACCATAAAAGGAGCAAACCTCTTATACTCTTATACTCTTATACTCTGACCCCACCCACCCCCATCATGGACTGTTCTGTCTGTTGGCGTCGGGAAGGAGGCTGCGCAGCATCCGCTGTAGAACGTCCAGGTTCAGTGACAGCTTCTTCCCCCGAGCCATCAGACTATTAAA
>JAPTHA010000028.1:2982702-2993998 GCA_029814585.1 Gymnapogon annona
CACATAATATTGTCTCATATCGATCGCAGGTCACTAAATCGTATCGTATCATGGCAAACTTTGTGATATCGGCAAATCGTATTGTTCTCCAAAGAATCGATATCGTATCGTATCGTGATGAAACTGGTGATTTACACCACTAATACTTACATAAAAACATCGTTCTGTGAGGTCAGAGTTGAACCAGATAAAAACAGTACCAGAAAGACCGATCAGGTGTTTTATTCTGTTTAATAAAATGTGATGGTCTACTGTATCAAAAGCAGTGCTTAGATCCAGTAGAACCAACACTGTTAGTTTTTTGTTGTCCAAATTCCACCTGGTGTCATTTAAAATCTTTAAAAGCGCTGTTTCTGTACTGTGGTTAATTCTAAAAACCAGATTGATCTTTATCTAAAATGTTAATACTATTTAAAAAGTCATTGACTTGGTTAAAAACCATTTTTTCTAAAATTTTACTTAAAACGGTATTGGTCTGTCGTGGTGAAGAGGGAGCTGAGCCGAAAGGCGAGGCTCTCAATTTACCAGTCGATCTACGTTCCTACCCTTACCCTATGGTCATGAACTTTGGGTCATGACCGAAAGGACTAGATCCCGGATACAAGCGGCCGAAATGAGTTTCCTTCGCAGGGTGGCCAGGCGCACCCTTAAAGATAGGGTGAGGAGCTCGGTTACCAGGGAGGAGCTCGGAGTAGAGCCGCTACTCCTCCACATCGAAAGGAGTCAGCTGAGGTGGCTCGGGCATCTGTTTCGGACGCCCCCCGGACGCCTCCCTAGGGAGGTTTTCCGGGCATGTCCCTCCGGGAGGTGGCCCCAGGGCAGACCCAGGACACGCTGGAGAGACTATGTCTCTCGGCTGGCTTGGGAACGCCTTGCTTATCAAAAATATACTGAATATTTCCTCAATATGTCTGACTACAATTCTGCCTACTTTCATTTGGTCTAATTGCGTACTGTTGCGTGCCTTCACTGGCTCTTCACAGTACTAATAAAAGGCCAACTGTAGTTTGGCCTGGAGCGTGGGGTAAACATGGAAAAAATAGTTCTTTAAATAACGTTTGCAGACCTATATTAGGAGAGTTTCACTGAGGCTACTCCTTACTTGTAATTATACTATCATTTGTGTCGTACATCTCACATCACACTGTGATGAAAAGATACAAATTGAAAATGTCAGAACAGGAAACAGACTTCCACTATATGATACTGGGGTGTAGCAATCAGCCCATATCCTCACTTCTCAGTCTGCAAAAAATCTGGTTTAGGACAAGCCTTTGTGTTTCATAACAGTTTTTATGTCGCCCACTGGAGCAGAAGAGGAGGTAGTCCAAGTCAAACTGTGCAAGCTGGCTGCCGCCTAACCACAAAAGGAAAAATACAGAATGACTTCTCAAAGTCGCACTTAATATGTGAGAGGCTGAGAGAAGACATGATGAAATCAGGCCCTTGAATGAACTCTGGTGTGTACAGTCACATTTGGGTTTCATCTAGTGAGTATGTATCTCTGTATATTCTATGTACAAACACACACAGATATATGTAAGCATTTATGAATGTATGTATAAAAGTATGAATTTATGTATGTGTTTAGGTGCCGGGGGTGATGCAATGGATAGCACTCATTCCTCCGAGCGGGAAGGGTCTGGGTTAGATTGAATACCACTTGATGGTACGACTTGATGTGTGGAGTTCTCCCCATCTCTGGATGGGTTCTCCCCCGGTACTCCGGCTTCCTCCCACCACCTAAACATGCACTTATAGGTTAATTAGTTTATCAAAAATGACTCATCCAGAGTATACCCTACCTTTGCTGTTAAGTAGCTGGGATAGGCTCCAGTGACCCAACTGAATGAATGTATATATGTGGAAGTTGTCGTGTAAACACTGCAACTTCCAGTGGTTGGATCACAATGTCTTATCTTGTACAATTCATTTATATTCATATTTCACGTCAGCTTTATTTTATTTTTATTATTTGACAATATGACAGTTACATTCATACACCACAAGACACTCCCGACCCACAATGGCAGGGTTGGGAGCAGCGAAACAAAACCATAAATAAGTGAACGGCCTTTGCAGAGAGATATATGTTAACCTCACGCCACCTCTCATACCTTATAAGTCCTACAAGTCCTGCTCAGGTATCGAGATCTAAACCAATGTGGTGTACTGGCAAATTTTCCCTATATTTTAAGAATGGTTGCCATATCTTAGAAAACATTCTACTTCTTTTTTTTATCTTTACATCATGTAATGTGATCCACAGCACACAGTCATCTTTACAGCTTTATTTTTCATGAGTTTGCAAAGAACATTCGTGTCTGTTATGATGAGTGAAAAAAGACACCTATTTGCATGTTCCTCTGTTCAGACATGTTAAATCTCACTGTGATCCTTGGCTTCAGTGAATGAGTTTCATCAATAGTGGCCAAAGAAAAGAGGCTTTGAGTGACAACTTCAACTCTCCCGTGTTTATCTCTGGAAATATCTCGGAGGCGGGTTCCCACTGGAAGCCTCCTGTTAGCCTTGACTATTGCACATAGAGAAAGAATACCATCAACTTGCATGTGACGTGTTTATTGTCCTTACATAATGACTATTGTTGGTAAGCTGCTGTTTTACAATTACCCGCTTCCCTTGGCTTCATAAAACCAGTATTTGACAGTAGGCACACTGGGCAACAGAAGCCTAATGTAGTGTTTACGATGCCTGAGGTACATAGAGTATTTTACTATATTTAGCAGACATGCAAAATGAAAAAAAAAAGTTTTTTGACAATCCTGACTGAAAAAATTGTTTTTGAGTCATAGATTACATCTGGCATAAGCTTGTTAAAATAGGCAAAGCTCAAACCAACTAGACAAGAATAATGCAACCTGGTATCAGAAGTAAAAAACAGATCCATAGTTAGATCTGTATTTTAAGGCTCTGCGAGGCTTAAATCCCATGGGGGAAGCTCAGTATCAGACTTTGTTTAAATTCCAATGTGCAAAGGCTTCGATGGGTGGAAATCTCCCTTCCACAACCCCCAGAGTGTGAAGAATTCCTCAGTCGTGTCTTCAAGTCGAGTCATGTTTATGCTTCCAGTTGGACTGTGATTTAGTGATTTGTTTGAATATGTTATTTTCCCTCCAGGTCACAATGGTTCAGACTCTGTCGGAGTTCTGGGTGGTCAGTTTTGGACATGTTTTGGTGCTGAAAACCATTAACCAAATGTCACTTCAGATCTGAGTACGTCATTCTTCCAGTCTTTTAGGTAGCATTAAAGCTTCAAAGCTATCTGAAAACCATTTGCTTCATCAATAAATGATGGTAGTAATTACTTCCTCAGAAGTGCAATGATGCAGCAGAGTGCAGTCAAAAACATGTCCCCATTTAAGAGGTATTGAGCAAATGAGCTCATTCACACTGATTGCCTCTTTTCGCCAGTGGCTACATCTGTGGATAAGCTTATTTACTGCCATAAATGCCAACATATCTGAAAACCATAAACATTTACCACTTTAGGATTCAAAGCAGCAAATGTCTGGACATGTGTTTCTCAGATGCAGTCTGCTTCACTGAGTCAGTGCTTTGAATGTGTTGGAACTGGGTTTGACAAGTTCAACAACATATGGTCGACTAAATTAAATCCAACTGTGGTAGGAAAAGCTTTACCGGTGAATTCATGAAGTAGAAACGTCTAGAACAACACATTTCTGATTCATTTTTATAAGTTATACTCATTATTAAAAAATAAATTGAACCATTTCAAAGACTGTATCCAGGTCAAAAGGAATTTATAGCAAAGCAATAATTTATCCAACACTCTCTCTCAACAGTTCATATTACAGTTATTAATGTTATGAGGTTTGTTATGATTCCCAGTTCAACCAAATATTAATTTAAGAAAATGATGAAAATAGTTTTGCTTCCTAAGCAAAAGATGTACAGTTTTATTATGTTGTTTTTATCACATGATTTTTATTTTCATAATTTATCTTCAGAAGTTTCATACAAAGACAAAATGCATTTATTTTCAAAACATTACTTTTTCCTCAAAATATAAGTTAATAACAAATACAGCTATTTTGATTGCATTATTTACTCCAAATGAATTTATTTGACTTTATTTGTACAACAGGATTTTATAAAATGACTTAAAGTCCTTTAAAACTACCATAGCACTATTTTCATGACACAAACACTTTTTTTACTTCAATTGTCAATTTTAATTCAATCTATCACGTGCCTTAATTTGTGACTCTATTCTCTTATGTCGCTTATGGTAAGCTTAATTATTTTTTTTCCTTTTGCCCCTTGGTGTTAATGGACATATTCTATGCTTATATTAAATTTTTTTTACTATATTCTCTGTAATGTGGGCCATTTTCAGGCTTCTATATGTGCTATACGCATAGCAAAGCAAAACTGACCATGAAGCTAACTTGGACTTTTCAAAATATTCCGATTTTATTTTCTAAAAATTGTCTCTTTTTTAATATTGTACCTATTATTTTGTTTTTCAAAACACTATCTTACTTTCACAACATTATGGCTTTCTGCAGAAATATTGCATCATTACTTATTGCTTTTTCTGCAAAACATTACAACCTTTTTATTGTAATCTAAGAATTTTGACTGTTTTAAAACACTCCTTTTTTCCCCACATGAAGATCCAACTTCTTCTTAAAAAGATGACTTTATTCTTATAAGTTTGTGGCCGTAATTACAACATTTAGCTTCTGATATTATGACTTAACTGTCAGAGAATCAGCTGTTTACCCTGGTGGTGTGACCCTAATTCTCTGTGGTATATGCTAATAAGCGGGAGCCTCAGTGACCTGAGTTTTAAAGGAAGTCATTGTTTTGCTTCAGATAAACTAGAGGCTTTCAGCAGCTAAGTGCAAACCTGCACCGCTGCCAAAGGAAACAAACAGTGGATCTTATCAGCAGGTAGAATACAGTAATCCATAATGTTTGCCAGTATGCAGGCTGTAATGGACTGCACCTCCACCGTCCAAGTATTAGTTTTGAGCCCAACACAAGTGGAAGCTCTGTTTTGTCACCCACTACACTCTGAGGTTATAAACCATAGAGCACCATGACTGACAAACCAGGTCCCTCTGGCTGCGGACAACCTTGCTTGCAGTTTTATTCTAAATTGGAACAACAAGCCCTCAGTCAAGAATTATTCGGGCTCTGGGCTATTTCTAGGACTGTCATCCTGCCCTCTGTTCTTTTTTATTTTCAGTCTGTTTTTATGATCATTATGTTCCTCCAACTTGCTGATAAGTTTAGGACTTTGCCTTCTGTAAATATTACTATGCAAATTGAGGATATCCGGGGAGTGTCTTAAATTGTTCTGTGGGCGACGGAACTCGAGGGGGGGGAAAAAATCTCCCCACGAAGAGTCTATTATATTTGGAGGTCAAGAGGAAATAGCAGAGGGCGATAGGATGAATTCTACATAAATGAGAATGACTGCAAATCAAACTGTCTGACGTTAAAAGGATGGAGGGACAAGGACAGATTATATCTTTCAATTGTATCATTGTTTTGTCTCTAGCAAGAACTCGGACAAAGAAAAACCTTCAATAGAATCTGGCATCACAGTTCACCACTGTAATAAAAGTGAAAAATGCCCTCCATTCCCAAATGCCATTTGCTTTCATGCACAAATCCATGTGATGGAGATTATACATAGCAGACACCAAGTGATAAATGATCTTATAACCATGATTTATGGCTTGTGTTTCCATATTAATTATATGCTATTGATTGTGGTTTCAGATTGGATTAGATGCGAGCAGAAGCCAAGAAATTTTTCACAACCTGTTTTACACAATAAATTCCAGGCTTTAATTAAACTCCATTGATCAGAGTAGAAGAATACACTGAGGCAGCAATATACGCATAACAGTATATTCCAGTTATTGGACTATACACCATAACAGCCCTTTAGTTAGACATATAAACCCCTTTTTTCAGCTCATGCACTTTTACAGATTAGATCTCTTCAAATTATTTACAAAAGGTGAGGTGCAGAAGGTTAATCCTAGGACTAGAACAGGAAGTGATAGATTCAATACTGTAACGTAACAGCTAATGTCCTGCAAATGGAAGAATCAGCAGCATCTGGTCTTAATTGGGCAAACCACATGCAGGAGGGACCATTACTCCCCGACTGGCACTCTGTGAAAGAGCCTTTATGAGAGGCTTGGACTCAAGTCTGAACCAAAGGCAGACAGTTCAAGCTGCTCTTTGACATTTAAAACTGGCCACGAACATGTCAGGTTGCTATGTATTCACAAACATCCCAGCAGGTGAATGAGTGTAGCATGCAAATAACATTTTGGTAAATATTTAGTGAAGAAATTGTCACTCTTGTCTCACTATAAATGTACCTCTAAAATGAAGATATTCACCAAAGTTAAAATAAACACTTCATGCTATTTTTTACCCACAAATTGCACTGAAATACACATGTTCACATTTTATTTATAGCAAAGACATTTACATGATAAAATGGTGTTTCAAGGAAGAAATGAATGATGAGTCCTTCCGGCTTTTCCCCTCCCGGGGTCAACACAGCGAATACGATTCGCATATTTGATTTGGGAGGAGTTTTTACGTCAGATGCCCTTCCTGACACAACCCTTGTATTTATCCGGGCTTGAGACCGGCACAAGGAGACGCACGCCCCCACTGGACACTCATCACGGGCTGGTAAGGCACCAACTGAGCTATACAGCCACACACAAAAGGAAGAAATGAATGTATAGGGAAGAAATGAAGGCAAAAATTAATACATAGGTTAAAAATACATTTAATAATTTGGGAAGGAAAGTTTGAAAATTTTGAGAAGTTTCACTGTAGTTTGTCATCATTAATAATTAAAGGAAAAGTTCATAATGTAAGATTTATGGAAGTCTGCTTGTTGAACACCTTTCAGTGTTACTCACGTCTGGGATACAGACTCTACCCTGGTCTCTACAGTGGAATGATGTAGGTTTTCTTGCAAATATCCAAACCACTAATGTGTGAGCTATTTTTTGCTTAGACGTAAACTAACAGCAGCAAAACAACCAGCTCACAGAAAAACACAACTCTGACCCAATCTCCACAATACCACAACTACATAAGCACATCCAAATTTCACATATACCACCATTAGTATAAATGAATTTGTAGGTGTCTTAACAGTCTGGACATTTCGATCAAAACTTGTTGTTTTGCACAATTATTTTGATGTTACTTACCCTGATCTTTGTGGAGCTACAGGGTTAATAGACCCCACGGAGGGTTTCATCCTTCTTACTGAACTTCTCAGTTCCAGGAAGTCCTCTATTATTCCCCAGGTGCTGTGATAACAGCCTTTGTAGAACCTAATTTGCATTGCATTTTGCATGACAGACACTAAATAGAGGTGAATATGTGTGGTTACTGAGTTTGTGTGTTATGGGGAAACAAATCCTCTGGGATGAATACTTTACATTACTACAGCAGTCTGATCTGTCTACACTCTAAAATTTTTTCCAAGATGATGGCATCACCACACAGGAAAGCAAAATTTAGCACATGGACCAATGTCTTGCAGCATGGAGGGTACAAGACAGGAAGGAGGAGTACATTCAATTTATTGGATACATAATTGTATAACAATGGCAAAAGCATGAGATAATGACACAGTAAACCACATTATTTTTGGACAAACAATGGTTTTGTGGAAATTATCAGCCCTGGGAAAGTGACTTTATAGATTAAATTGTCTAGTTTGTTTACAACAAGTCATCAGACATTTCGTTTAAGCTTCCTGTTGTCTTGCACATGCAAACTTGTTGTATTCCAGTCAACTTCCAGGAGGCAATTATGGTATAACAGTTAGCTTTAATATGGCCCCCAAAGGATTGTATTGCATGCTGAAATAGACAGAAAACAGAGACAACATTAGGAGGTGGAATTTAAAATGATAAAGACAATGGCATGTTTGGAAAATGGTGTTTGTGTTTTGCAGGGAATGGTCTATCTATATATGTGCACAATTCTACAGCACCTCTTTTTTTACATAGCTGCAAATTGTGCTGTTTACAGTCTCCGCCGTAAAACATTAAAAGAAGTACAAAGTCAGATATATGCCACATAAACATACAAAACATGCATTTTCAGATGACAAACAGTGGTTGAATAGTCTATTACAGTCTTGTAAGTACATCAAAAAACCACGTGTCAATGTGCAACAGAGAGGCTGTTCTCATTTTGCAGTTTCCCAACAGCGTTTGTGTTTGTTCAAAACAAACCATTTAAGAGCCAATCAGACACTGTGGTTCTTTTGTGGGTTTTTTAATATGACCCTCAGTGAGCCCCTTTACTGGATGACTTTTAGTATACAGGACAAGCTAAATGTTTTTCCATCAAACATGAAAGGCCAGATTGATGTCAAGGCCAGATTTGAGCAAAACTGACCTGTAACTACCTGCTTCATGAGTCCAAGAACTGCAAATGCTTTTTTTCCGGTCCAGCGTTGTGAATGTACACGTTTTTTAGAGAAACACTACACTTGCCTTAAAGTTTTGGTATATAAGGATCCTGATGAATCACACACAAATAGGATTAGAGTTGACTTTCTGTTGTTGCATTAGTTGGATAAGCAACAGGAACTGATTTTTATTGTATATTTTAAAATATGTGTAGCAGACTGAACATTTACGTCTAATGTAACACCTGGCGAGTGCATATTTTTTCCTGCATGTCTCTGGCATCTCCTCAGCTGTGAAGAGACTGTGCTTTGCATGCTGTAATGTTATGTTGACAAGCTGTGAGGCTCCACGTACCACTATTCCAGCAAGTGACATGAGTCCTGTGTGGAAAATCTGAGTACCGAAAAAAAGACCCATGATTGCATCGAAAATACAGTTTGGTCTTGACAGTTGGTGAAAGTTCTTTCCATAACTTCCTAAAGGTCTCTTTTCAGTAAATCTGATGAGAAATGGCAGCATAATCAGAACATCTGAAGAGGAGATGTGTATACTGCTTTACTTATGTTACTTAAGTTTTAATATGTTCCATGTGTTAGAAAGGTAACAGTAAAAGCAATATGCATTGAGATGGCATTCATATTAGGCAATATTATAATATATATGCTTTTAAATGACAGTCTGTGTTACACATTTCCTTGACTTGTTAAAATGTGCTCACATTGAAAGTATTATATTCAGAAAAAAAACCTGTTTCATTTGGTCATAGTTACTGACACTATAGGTGCTTTGGTAATATTAGCAGTGACATTAACATTTAAGGTTAAATGGAGCAAACTAATGTGTGTGAAACTGTAAGACATTGCGTCATCTGTTAAACGTGATTCGTGCCTGATTTGTGACAGACAGATTGTCATCAGTGAGAGGCATGAAAATAAATGTTCCCACGTTGTTGCACAATCCCAGATAGCAGATATTTTGATGGTATTATGGCATACATTTGGCTTTAAAAAAACCTTTTGTCTTAACTGTGGTATGATTAAGGTTATGCATAATGGAAAAGGGAGTTATGGCATGTGTCTCATGAAGCAAAAGACTGAGAGGAGTGGGACCAAGTATAGGGATGGTATGGCATTTTTATGGCAAAGCAGAAGATTGTGGAATGAGCGGCAACATATGATTCCAAATATGAAAGTGTTTTGGCATATTTCTATAAAGGCCAAACACTACAAAAGCTGAGAATTTCCCGGAGACAATTCCATTTCATTTTCAAAGATTGATTAAGACTGAGGTATGTACATATTCAAATATTATAAACGCATATTTTGTGACTATGAATTGTACAATCTGTTTTTCTGTCATTGCTTTGCCAAAATATCCAATAAGTGTAACATTTTCCTTTAGGTTACTATTGTTAAACTCTAATTCTAACTGTAGGCTGTGTGTGTAAAACAGGCACACAAAGTCTATTTGATTTAACTACAATATCAATAGCACAGAGATAATTTAATAGAAAGGAGTTGATAAATGGATGAACAGAATTGTTGATACACAGACAGACACACGGGCAGAAACACACATGGACAGACATATAGACAGAGACACAGACCAACATAGACAAAACATTGATATTACAACTTGCTTATTTCTCTTATACAGCTTTGCTGAATGGTGTGCTGGTGAAGCTCCAGATTATAACTCAACACCAGCAAAGTGTAATAAGAATGCTGCAAGATCTTCATGCCATGAACAGCAAATCAAACCCACCAACCAATATAAAGGCACCATTCTTATTTTCCCCACCACACTATTCAGCAGTTTATGACCCTGGAAAAAGAACTCCAGTTTGTTACTGGACTGAAAAAGTTTTGTCAAGTTGCATTTGAGTCCTTTACGGTAAGGTAATGTAATTGAAAATCAATGCAGGTAATTCTTTTGTACTATTTTCAGGTCACCTGTCAGGGACTTGCTGGGGATGCCACTATAAAGGACACAGTTTGTGGCGTCCTCAAATAAGCCATAAGAAATGAACTGGTGCTAAAAGTTACCTGATGGGGGTTGAATGGGATGCTGGCCTTTGAAAGGCTCCATTTAAAAGTGGTGGTAGTTGGTCGTTATTTATTCTGACGTTGCATTATAGCAAGTCTGTTTGCTTTGTCTTTGTGTGCTATTACTTTAAGATGCTAATGGAAGAAATCCTACCAGCCACCGATACTGAGGTTAAGGGCTTTCCTATTTAGGAACCTTTTGTAGTTCTTAGAACCTTTTTAGTTCGTGGAACCTTTTTCCGCACATTCCCTCAGTATAGGAATGACAAACTATGACCATAGTTTTTTTTAACCTTTTCAGCTCCTACTTGCAAGCTGGGTCTTTTTCGTTCTACAGGAACTACAGTATGACATCGGTGTCTGGTGATTGGTAGACCTTAGGTCACGCCCATTCCCACATCTTACAGAAGAGAGTGTGTTATGGTGAATGAGGTTGTAGGGAAAATTCCATTTGTTTTTCTATAACAGTGTACATTAGTTTATATAACAGATCTACAAATGACATTTTTTAGTTAATAATATTAATAAACATTTCATCTGGCCTTTTCGGCTTTCCTGTTGGCACATCAACTGCAACATTTCTGCATTTGTCCGCTGTACTATAAATTGTTTCACTGTTTATAGTACTGTTTACACTGATGTGTGGTATTTACGCTGTTTATAGTACTGTTTACATTGTTGTGTGGTATTTTCACTGTTTATAGTACTGTTGACACTGACGTATAGTGTTTTCACTGTTTATAGTACTGTTTTACATTGATACGTGGTACTTTCACTGTTTATAGTACT
>JAPTHA010000028.1:2998251-3015116 GCA_029814585.1 Gymnapogon annona
ACACGTGTCCATGTTGTACAAGAGTCCAATTAACACGACCACAAGAGTCGGGCAGAAAACTTAAAAGTAGGAAAAAAAAGGAGCTGCTGTACTGGCAACCTACGAAGGTGCCAGGATCCCCAACGAGCCGCAGCCTGTCAGGGCACAGCCATGTTGGTTAAAAAACACATGCATAGATCAAGTAAACAATTAAAAAGCTGAAGGCTTTAATCAGTGGATCAGTTTTATGATTTACACATATATTGAACTCACCAAAAATTATATTATCTGTGAGTCACAAGGTCAGAGAGGAAGTCAGAGAACTCATCCAGAAAAGAAGCATATGGTTCTGGTGGGTGATACAGCATGACTGAATAGAGGGAGTCAAGGCCGGTGTTAGCATACAGGCATATAGAGAGAATCTCTCAAGATGAAAACTTATGTGTTATGTAAAGTGCGAGGGAGGATCCAAACACGGAAACGGATCAGGTGAAGAAAAGGATTTATTCTCAGGGTAGAGACAAAAACAAACAAAAAAGGAGTGCAGATGAGAAAGGCGGAGGGGCTTTCGTGGAAGCACTGGAAAACAAAACAACAAAAAACAGTCATTGGTTTTAGCCAACTTTCTCATAAAACCAACATATCCATGCCATGGTCAATAATTACATCATTCATGAGGAGAGCCTTGTTATTGATGTCTGGGACATTTGCATTAGAGAGACACTGTGTGACACTAGGGTCAGGCAGGGATGAGTTATGCTTGGAAGGTGGAGACCGTCAGGTGGAGAAAGTCCCTGCATAGTTCCGATGGAGACCATGTTGTTTGAAGAGGTCTGGTCTGTGCAAGAAAGTGGTGAAGTTGCCAATATAAGGGATACCCTAATGCAGGAGTGTCAAACTCGTGCCACGGAGGGCCAAGACCCTGCAGATTTTCTTTCCAACCAGTCTCTCCAGCAGGTGATTTCACTGATGAGCTCCTTCCCTCAAACTGAAGAAGGTGTTGATCATTAAAATCACCTGCTGGAGAGACTGGTTGGAAAGAAAACCCGTAGAGTCTTGGCCCTCCATGGCATGAGTTTATTGTGGACTGGGGCTCGACTTCGGTTAAGACAAGAGCATCCTGAGCAGTGGCTTGGGGGAGGGGGGGTGACCAGAATGGTGGTTTCCAACTGAGTTTCAGCAATGGCAGCACTAGCCCCCATCGTGACCAAAGACTCCATGAACCATTCCTCCTCCCGGAGTTGGTGGAGAACAGAGATGCGACCCTCCAGCTGAGCAATAATGCGGTGGTAGTTAGGCTTAGCTGGTGGCAGCAATCACACCCAATGGTGAGGAAAGTAGTTCCATGGTGGGGACAAAAGACTGCTGCCACGGAATGAGAAATGGACTCCGGCAGAAAGGGGTCAAAGTCTGCCATTAGTTTAGAAATGTCAACAAAAGAGCAGCTCAAACCACACCTATCGATGATGCTGAGCGTGATGACTTAATATCGATAAAAAAAAGACATAGGTTATTATTATACATTTGACACATAGCTGGAAACACACAATATGCTACACGGAGACCACTAAGTGCGATTAGTTAACTGAGCTAATAGTCCAAGCTTTAGTCCAATTACAGCATTGAGAGGATAAATGGATATTAAAGTTTGATTTTTTGAGCATGTCATTATAAATCAAGTCAAATCAAGAAAAAGATTTTAGTTTTTCCATCTACAGTTGACCCTTTTTGTTACCAGAGAAAAACAATTAAACAACGTGGCATGCAGGGCAAACCATACTGCATGCAGGAGAAGGCACTGAAGTTTGAGGGATCTCAGACTGCCTTCATGCCAACATGTTTTGGATTGAAATATGAAACTGTTAGAAACCCAGTTGTGAACAGTCCCCTGGATGGATTTGACAGCTTTCTTTATTTAAAATTTTTGTTGGAAAAGACATTGATTATAAGAAAATGTATAGTTGGATTGAGGAGACATGTTTTGACACATTTATCCCTGCTTTGGAAAAGTGAATACTGTATATTAAGGGTCCAATGGTACACGTCAAACTGTCATACCATTCAGTACATCCATTACGGTTCGGTACGAGCATGTGCCGAGGTATGGCTCATTGGTCCTTTTCAAATTATGTTTACAGACAAGTTACATTTACTGAATATTACAATACACTACTTCTGTTACGAATACACACCAGACGGACGATCCAGGAGCAGGTTTGCAATTTTCAAAATAAGGTTTTTATTTTTAGGTTCTCAAGGAACTTAGACCATAGTTATCAATGATTAATTCTATTTTATTAACAAAAAGCGCTGCATAAAAACCACGGGAATAACAATAACTTTAACAACTCAAAAAACCCACAACGGGAAAATCATAAATCCAAAACATTAACAGAAAACCACTCATAAAGAGGGAAAAAACCAAAACCTAGATTTACACAACTAGAACTCAAAATGCTCTAAAGCTATATCAATTTGGAAAACTTCAAAACACAAGAACAACAAGAATCACTATAATCACGCTAACAAAATACTCACATGGGGTTTTCAAGGAACGCTGGAACACAGAGGAATTCAGTCTACGATCTGGCAATGGAGAGTGACAAAGACAGGGGTTTTATAGAGGAAGACACTGGTGACAGACATTGACATGATTAGACACAGGAGGTAAGGAAACGACGGTGAAGCTGGGGAAATACACACTAGGAAAGCACACAACTGAAACCATTTAAAAATAAAACCACAGGAAATACACAACACTAACTCGCCACCAACAGAACATGACGACTTCCACATTTTGCTCCACGCAAAGTTGTTTGACAAGCACTCTTCTCTGTTGCAAACGTATGATTGGTCTTACTTGGAATTAGCGATGGGTCAATTTAACTGTCATTGTTTGGAGCTAGGTCCAGAACCCATTTCTGGGTTGTTATTGGACGTATGGTAAGTTGTGGCTGTCCAGTGGAATTTGACAATGCACCGGTAACATTTAAACCTGCAGTGGAGGAATGCTTTAGATTTAACCCTAACATAAGCCGACAATGGTACAGGAAAATGTACCACGGTGTGTAAGCATTGTTCGGCCACCATCAGTACATGATGACACATTTACCATCATCCCACAACACTGACTACTCTTGACAGTCCACAGAGAACTCGCTACTGCTTCCAACAGCCACTTTCAACAACTTTGAGGAATTTAAATTAATTACAAAAGCAGTGGGTGTCTTCATCGCCAAAGATATGCAGCCACTTACCGCTGTGACTGACTGTATTTGGTTACTCTGTCCCATCCTACAGTCATTTCTGTAATGTGTTAATTATACTGTAACCAATGTGTACAGTGTTATTAGGGAATAGAGATGGAAGTGGCTTAAATGGCTCTGTCTGCTGACAGTTGGACGTCAAGAGCTACTTTGTGCATGAATGGGAGATGGATGAAAAGTCACAATCTACAAATGCTCCCTCCTACCATGATTTTGTGCCATGTGTTATTTTGCTTATAATTATATTAAAAAAAGGATGCATTATTTAAAGTTTAGTGTTTGTGCAAATTTAATTACTGTACTTTACCGTCCCATACTATGACTTGAACTAAAATTCGTACTGATTTGGGGATGTTCTGTACCACTGCATCCCTACTCTATTATTTAAGCAGGTCACTGGTTACTGACGTACCCACATCCACGCTTGGATGATGCTCTTCATCAGTATAAATAACTCATCATGACTTCTCACCTCTACAATTACAAAGGGTAGAGAAGATGTCGGCAAAGGCTTGTCTTCTTTCCACAGATGACCTTTTCAGATGGATGCAGTCTTTCTCACCGCTGCAGTATTTTTGAACCAGTTTTCATAGCCCCCTTCACCAATTGTGTTGAGTTAATGGCTGGGGCCAATTAATCACTGTGCTGTCATACTCTGGCTTTTCACACATCATTGCATCAGGGAAGTGGTCGTTCATTACTTGATGCTTGAAGAAAGACAGAAATGCCAATAGAAACCACTCAGTTGTTGCTTATTTGAGCAGTAGAAATGATGGAGACTGCCAGTATGGAGACAAGAGGCAGGACAGAAGGCTTATATGGGTTTCGTAAGTCAGAAGGTATTTAACAGTGACACAAGTACGTACAGTATATAGTAAATGTGTCATCATCACATAGTGTATTATGACTGTGTCTTACATGTGTTACCTTTCAAGGCAGAGTAAAAGGACTGATACAAACACACAGCGCTGATTAAGTGATTTATTAAACAGAAAAATAAACATGACCATGGATAAAACAAAAACCTGATAGTGAAAAATGATGAGAATAGGTGGATGATGGGTTCAGAGTAAATGACTTCCATTTCCGGTGCATCTTTGTGTTTACCCCTTTCTCCCCGTCCACTTCCAATCTTCCTTCTAAAGCTCTTGCTTTACCCTCTCTCTTCAGCCCCAACTGGTCAAGGCAGACGTGCATCCTCCAGGTGTTGGGGTCTGCTCAAGTTTTCTGCCTCTTAAAAGGACGTTTTTTCCTCACTACTGTCAGCAAATATCACCAAGTGTTTGCTCCTGGAGGATTCTGGTTTCTGTAAAATCACATTCAGAGTCTGGTTTAGACCAGCTCTATATTTAAAGTGGTTACTTTTTTACATTTAAATGTCAGTCTACAGTATTAAAGTGTAATTTTCGTATCTACCTGCTGGAGTAAAGAATGTGTGAACTCCTGCAACATGTGGTCATTTTGTCTTAATCTGGATGTTTCTTTAAGGTTGTAAAAGTCAGTCATTTCACACAAAAGAGAAAAGACTCAGTGGTGTCTTAATGATGCAGCATTACATCAACTACAAACAATTAGGGTGTCTTGACATTTTAAAGTTGTTTACCCAAAGGTCGGCTTGAAGCTTTTGGAATATTTGGAGAAATTAGTCTCCACGAGAATTGTATATGAAGCTTTGTGGCTTTAAGCAGTGTTTGGCTACACAGGATACAATTAATGTCCATCTTTGGGGGGTTTTACAAGAGAAGGATGCGATGTAAACTCACCCAGTCTCTGTTTGGTTTGGGATGATTATTTTGCACATAATTAGTTGTGAGAACTCATTGGATTTGTTTTGTCTTATGATAGCTGCAGGCTGCAACATACTCTATACACTGTGTGGAGTAACTTGTACATACTGTGTGCGGTGTATGTATTACTGTATGTGAAGTCCACTGGACAGACCATGGAGAAAATCATGGATTTAACCGTCCTGTGTTTAAATGATCTCCCAGAGACCTCAGCGAGGTCACTCTCTCAAGCCTGCAGCCCATTGGCCATATAAAGGTTTTTCCTGTATTATCATTCATGTCCAATGGAATATTTTTGTAATTTGTGAATGTGGTCCTGGTACAAGCAGAAATGTAGTTTTATAGAAGTAATAGGGTTCCATAAATTCTTCCATAAGTCAAGCAACAAAATTCTGTGACTTGCAATTAGTTTTCATTCTCATTTTTTTTTTTTTTTTTTTTTTACAAAAGCCTGACTTGACAGGACAGTAAAAGGTGTAAGAGTTAATGCCTACATTTTCCTGTCAAATGATTGCTTTTTATACTGGCAAAAAAGGAAATACAACAGAGATACCATTCTTGGTGGTCCGTCGTATCTGACGATGACGTTCTTGTGTGTCACTCATTTGTTGTGGACTCTCAGGTGGCTGTGGAGTCCCAGTCTGGATCAGCAGGCACGTCCACAGTGTGGGCAGTGAAACTGTCCTGACTCGCTGGGTACAGCTGCTGCTGCCGCCTTTCTTCTTTCTCTGGTCTGGCTGGTGCTGCTGCGGCAGCTCTCCTCGAAGCTTTCTGTGGCTTGCTTCGTCAGGGCACGCCAACCATCCCGGTCCCCTTGCACACTCTTCAAGCTGCTTTGGGGGGATCTTGGCATGAGCGATGTAGGCCTTCACATTGCTTTTGAAGCACTTCACTGGTCTTCCATGCTTCCTTTTGCCAGGGGACAGTTCCCCATACAGAAGCTGCTTCGGGATTCTGGACTCATCCATGCGGATGGCATGGCCCTTCCATCAAAGCTGGGCTTTCAGGATCATGGCTTCGATGCTTGTAGCTTCAGCTCTGTCGAGGACCTCTAAGTTTGTGACCTTGTCCTGCCACTGGATGCCGGTATGGACCTCAGACTGCGCATGTGGAAACGTTCCAGCAGCTTGAGGTGTCATCTGTACAGGGTCCACGTCTCGCTGCCATAGAGAAGGCTGGTCAGGACAACAGTCTTGTACACCTTCAGCTTGGTGGTCTGCTGGATGTTGTGCTGGTTCAGCACGTGGGATCGCAGTCTGCCAAGAGCTTGGGTGGCCTTGGAGATTCTGGCATGAATCTCCTTATCGAGGGACCCGTCGCTAGAGATGACACTGCCGAGGTACTTGAAATCCTCGACAGTCTTCAGAGTCATTCCCTCAATGGAAATGGATGGGGGACTTAATGCCGAGGATGAGGTTGGCTGTTACAGAACCTCAGTTTTCCCAGACTGATGGTGAGGCCAACAGGCGGGATGCCTCGACGAACTTGTCCATGATCAACTGGAGGACAGACTCCTTGTGGGCCATGAGTGCACAGTCATCTGCAAAGAGGGCCTCCAGTATGATCCTCTGGGCTGTCTTGGTCTTGGTGCTCAGGCGACGCAAGTCAAAGACGGATCCGTCCATTCTGTACCTCAAATACACGCCGTCTTTGATGTCCTTGAGGGCATGGTTGAGGACACAGGTGAAGAAGAGGTTGAAGAGCACAAGGGCCAGGACACACCCCTGTTTGACGCCATTGGCGATCTCAAATGGCTCAGATGCCTCGCCTCCCGAGAGGACCAGACCAAGTTCATGAACTTCCTTGTCTCAGCTTACTATAAACATTGACACAATTCTTTTCATTGGAAAACTATGGCACAACAGAAATGACCCATAACCATTTCAGGCTGTTTTTAAGAATTCCCACAAGGCTTCTCTGTTAACAGTGTCAAACGCCTTAGTGAGGTCGATAAACACTGAATACAGGTCCAGATTCTGTTCCTTGTACTTTTCTTGTACCTGGCAGACTGCAAAGATCATGTCAGCAGTGTTGCGACCCGGGCGAAAGCCACACTGCTCCTCAGACAGATTCTTCACAGAGATTGTAGCAATCAGGTGATTAAGGAGGATGCGTGCCAGGATTTTGCCAGCAGTGGATAGAAGAGATATGCCACGGTAGTTGCCACAATCAGACTTGCTGCCCTTGTTCTTGAAGAGGGAGACAATAGTGGCATCCTTGAACTCCTGGGGAATGTCCTCCTCCTCCCAGATGCTGCTGAGTAGGAAGTGGAAGCTCTCGAGGGCCACTGGTCCTGCCGCCTTGTAAAGCTCTGCAGGGATTCTGTCCAAACCAGTAGCTTTTCCTGAGCTGGTCTGGCTGATGGCCTTCTTGACGTCCTGCACGGTGGGAGGGGAGTCCAGGGTGGTGGAAATCGGCCTCTGGGGGATCTGGTCCAAGGTGTCGCTGCTGACATTGGATGGCGGTTGAGGAGGCTGCTGAAATGCTCTCTGCACCCCTCGTTGATGGCGCTCTTGTCTCTCAGTAAGGTGCCATCAGTGGAGAGGATGGAGGTGGTACTTGGTCTGGATGATTGCTTTTTATATCAACATGGCAAAAATGGAAATACAACAGAGATACCATTACCTTCAAAATAAACCACTGAACACCATACCGCAAACTGTGATCATGTCTCATGTGCTTCACGAAGTTATTCAAACACATAAACCTCCACAAAACATCACCATGTGGCTGTGATTTAAAGGAGGCTCCTCATTATTTAATTCTAGTTCCAGCTTACTATAAACATTGACACAATTCTTTTCATTGGAAAACCATGGCGCAACAGAAATGAACCATAACCATTTCAGGCTGTTTTTAAGACTAGCTTCTATATTATCAAATAATGATGAATGCTTCACAGATATTACAAACAGTGGAACTTAAATAATACCAATGAACATGATGTTGAATCATACAAAAATATTGTCGCATTGAAATCATGATGATTATGAGGTTTACAGCAAACAGCCCATTGAATTTTTACTGCTTTTTTTAAAAACAGAACTGCAGACAATGCCAAGACTTCTGCTTCTGTGACATCACTGAAGGTTGCACTTTTTAATTTCTGCACTTTACAGTAAAACCCTGTTTTTTTGTTGACCTCTCTGTGTTTTTACTGGGCCCAGGACAGTACCATTCAGCCAGCAGATTCCTGCATAATGACAAGAGGCTTTGACAACAAGACCTGGTGTAAAAGGCAGAAGTATACCCAGAATAACCTGAGCAGGGTTAAAGTGGCCTCGGCCAGAACATACGCCCACAGGCCATATTATAGCCCCATGATATCAGTAGTGTTGAATGATATGAACAACATTTTTTTTTATTCCAGCCCATATTCTAGCCTGTTACATTGGGATAAGGTGGTGCTCTTGGGTCTGATGTCTCTGTGAGAAACAAGACAATTCTCTATTTAGTACCTCATGGGTTAATACTAAAGAAAAAAACATTATTAGTGGTGTTAAAAAAGTGTTTTATTGTGCGGTGCAGGGGAGAGCACAAAACCACTCTCGAGACTAATTTATGGATGTTCCACAGAGTGGTTTTCGGTTTTATAGTGTGTTCCTTTGGTACAAATAAAAACATGCATGGTTACGTTACGTTATATCAGACTACAGGAGCAGCAAAAACAAAAATCCTTAAAACATGGCCACACTACCTCTAGAGAGATTAAATAAATCTTCAAAACTTTACGTACAGGCAAAATTTAACACAAAACACATAGAATTACCTTTATGTATAAGCAAATATTTATGAGCAAATGCAGCTACGGTGACTTTTTGGTGGAGACTCGTGAGAAAGAAATGTTTTCACCAAGACAACATGAGGAAATGTGCTTTTTGTGTTGTCGTAGAAAACATGTTTTGTCCCGACTTTGTGGCTCTCCACTATCAGTCACACCATTCTGCGGTAACTGCACATATAAAATTGCCCTATAACAAGCATGCTTTTCTGTTTTGTTTTCCTCATGAGGAGTTGATTGGCTTCCTGCTTCCTAATCCTAATAGCCCTTCCTTTTTAGCAGATCCACCCCTTGTGCCACTGGGATCTTGCCAGCCATTTTGAATGCCTCTTTTCTGGAAAACCACATGTCAATCTTCATAAGGCTCTGGATTTTATTGCACGTGGCTGCATTAACGGCAGCTAATACCGCTGTTAAGCTGCACATCTCACTGATGGATCTATGGAAGTAGATGGCACGCTGATGGAGCCTTTGGCAATCATTACCTGCATTTACTCAGTGTTTTTTTATAAGCATATGAAATCTAAATTTGTTTGTAATGCAATCTTTTAATTAAAATGGACTGGCAAAATGGAATCACACACACACACACACACACACACACACACACACACACACTGTATATAAAGAGAAATATAGAGATTTTCCCTTCCTTGCTTCACTGCATTGCCAGTCAAAGTTAAAGACACAGCTGTAATGTCTCCACTGGATGAACAAAGAGCCTTATTGTGCCCATTTATGCATCATTATGCAACATACTCCTTCAGCTCTTTGGACATAAAAATAACATGACCTCTCTCTACAGCAGGAATGTCACATGAGTCAGATAGCTGTGTTTGATCTAAGGATGTCCACATTCCATAAATCATCATCAGGTTGTATATTCCCATAGTAGAATTATCAGTATAACTGAAAGTGGAATTTTACTACTTTCCTTTGACATATGGACTTTTACTCACAAATAGTTCCTCCTTGCCTGGAGCATTACATCCTAATGTCCCTAGTGAGAGAAACAGACTTGCTGACCTTCTGTGGGGCTGGAAACTTTTCTGCAGTTATATACAGTGCATGTTTGTTGTGGCAGGAGTACAGCTGGTTTACACTGCTGTGAACTGAACATACTACTATTGAGGTTTTCCATTTGCACCAAGTGTTTTATTTCATACAGAATGGACATGGGACAAGGTACAGGGCTTTAAACCAATAAATAGATAATGCATGTTCAATTACCTGAAGGCAGCTTAAAGGCATTTATAGTAAATCAGCGTTTACATAAGCTACAACAATATGAAGCCACTTGTATTTGGTTAATTAACTGCAAAATAAGGGTTTACAAGAAAGGGAAAAAAGACTGGTTTCTGAGAAGGACTTTTGTCAAGCATGTAACTTATTGTCTTAATGTCTTAAGATATTCCAGCGAAGTGGAGCTACTTATTTACCAGTAAGAAGCTAAACCAGAAGTTAATGATCTCGATGCTGTTTCCCTTATTTTAAAAGTGTGAAAGTTTGCAACCATTTAAGCATACAAAATGCATGTTAAACATCTGCGGTTTGGTCACTGGATATTTGGTTACTAATGAGGACAACTTGTAAAGAAGTTGCTCTAAGTTTTAAGGTCTGTTATGCGCTTTCATTGGTTAGATCTTTATTTTGATTAAAGGTTCAATGTGAAATATGGAGTGGCATTTAGTGTTCAATTTGCAGATGGCGCCGCTCTGCCCTAACAATGATGCAAATCTACATTGGCCCTTAAACACATAAATGTCCTTCAATAGTGCCACTACATGGATTTATTAGTAAGTCCGGTGGATTCCGGACCTCAATATGGTATCTGTTCTCTTCACTGACATTTTAGCCACTAATAGAAACTTCTGTGTTACCCACAAAATCTACGCCATCACACATGTGGACTAGTGCTTAACACACACACTCTTGGACCGGTGGGCATTGAAATGTACAGCTGTGTTTACAATGTATTTTTTGGGAATCCAGTTCAGTAGGAATCAGATTTTCTATCAATTTGATCATTTTTGCAGCAGCAATGCTCTGTCATCTGTAGAGAGCAAGCGTCAGTTTGAAGAACTGTCAACAGTAAAGCTGCCTAATCCAGGTCTCTTTGTCTCTGTGATTACTTTGCATATTGACAAGGATATAGAGAACTTCGGGTTAAGTTTAGTTCAGGGGATAATATGTCTAGACACCAAAAGCAAGGAAAGTAGAGGAGGAGAGTTAGTGGTACATCAGAAGGACAGGGCATAATAAAGATTTTGGAGATAAAGTCAGAGAGGCCAGGCTGAGATGGTTTGGACCTGTCCAGAGTAGAGATAATGAATATAATAGTAGGAGGATGCTGAGTTTTGAAGTGCCACGCAGGAGGCCTAGAGGAAGACCAAAGAGGAGGTTTATTGATGTAGTGAACCCCTGAAGGGAAAAACCGAAAGGAAAACATGTTTCGACCCCACTAACACATGGTAATGCTATGACGTTGGATTCTGCCTACAATAAATGGGAAAAATGATGGAGGAAAAGAGGAGGTGTGTTTCCGACCTACTCCAGAAACATGACAGAACAACATGATTAACTCTGCTAAAAAGAATCTATTGAAATGGAAATATAACTGATATCACAATTGGTATGCAGATGAACTCTGCGTTACCTTTGATATGAGCCTTATTATTTGTGGACACAGAACAGCCTCTTTTTTTTTTAACCGTGAAATACACCTCACCATATGTAAGCACTTCTGACAAGATCGATATGAGGAAAGTCATTCTCTCAGCTGTTTTGTGTTAAAAAGTTGAAAAACCTTACAATACGTATGTAAAAGCTGTGAAAAAGAAGAACAAAAGATGGAGAGAAAGGAAAGCTTTTTGGTGAGCCATTGTTTGTCACATCACTATAACAAGCTCTGATTTCTGTTAACTCTCCCTGATTTTGTTGCTGGTAATATGCACAATTTATCTTTTAGCCAGTTTTGAGGCTCATTATGTGGTCATAATGATGATTTCTTTTGGTCATAATAATTAAAAAATTTAATAAAATAATGCAATTATTTTATTGTCATATTTTAGATTATGACTCGACAGCACAAATGAAAACAAAGTTGTTCTTTCATGCTGTTAAATTGAAAATTGTTCATATTTAAACCCATATTTTTTTGTTTGAGAGACAGAGTCAGCTGGATGTTAAATATTCATGGTTTTCTATTGGTTTCAATAACTCTGATGTCCCTCTGGGTTTGTCTGGTCGCAGGAAATGAGTGGGTTTCTACCACTGGGACCCCCAAAGGCAATGTCTGCGCACTGCAGCTTCAGCGTATAAATCCAGGCAACTGCAGTTAGAGGAACAGAGAACATGCTTGTGCAACGATATAGGGAGGCTGCTTGTTCTGAGAGTACACAGAGGGGAGTTTCTACATACCTGACTTAGATAATGAAGAAAACAGCTTGGCGGAAGACTTCCTCATAAAAGAGATCAATAACTGCACAAACCTGGATTACTTCACTTAAAGTGGGTTCAGTCATGATGAACTGTGCAATCCAACGTGATCCTTTTTGTTTCCATGGATTTCTTATTACAAAGGTAAGAAAATGTTTACTTTTATTATTAGATAGAGTCATTATAGATTTAGTTTTAATGGACTAGGCTATCAAGTTTTTTGATGACATTTTTTTTTATTTACACTATTTTGTTTAATAAGAAATAATTGTGCTCATAGGTTTTGTTTCCAAATTTGGTTGAAAGTGTGAATACATTACTTTTATGGCAAAACCTTCTTAAAAGCTTTTACCGTTACATAACCCACAGTAAAATGTCGCAAAGCAAATGAGACTCCAGATGTTTAAACTGTCTATGTTTTATTATGTTGTCATGGTTTGGCTTATAAAATGCAAGTGATCTAACACACTTTACTTAGATATGTTTTATAAAATAAACAAGCAAACACGTACATGTTCTGCGTATCAAAAACACTGGACTGTCTGTAATCCTTACCCAATGTCAGCATACAGCTAAGACCTGTCGATTTACTCTGTAGCTCGCTAAAGGCATGTTTCAAGGAATGTGTGCAGCAGTGTCAATAGAAACTGTCAGGACTTGTTCAGATGCCATGTGTGAGGAGAAAAATTAGGCCGAGATATAATCTGTTTATGCATAAAGGTGAGTCAGTTGAGGTGGAGAAATACTAGGCAGTAACAAGGTTGTCCTCTGATGCTTTGGACCTGAAAACATCCAAGACCAAACAGCTGATGTTAGACTTCTGACAGATGCTCAAATACACAGCTCAAACAGGATCAGGGAGAGGACATGGATGAAGCGACAAAGTACATAGTTAGGGAGTGTATTCACCTGCACTGAAAGGTGCATTTTTTATTTTGAGAGGAAAAAATGTCACCCTCTTTTCCAAATCATTCATTCAGACTACCATTTCATATTATGTCCTTTTTCCGTATGGACATTCTATGCATAAAATAATTCAAGAATAATTTGGGATAAATTAATAAAGATGTTTGTGAAACTCCGACCTCTAGCATTTATGTGAGACAAGAATGAACTAGAAGTCACTTCAGGTCAGCGGATAATATGATATGTCTCATCTGTTTTCAGTTAGATTCCCCAGTATTAAACCAAACCAGTTATATATTACAATGGCTGCCATTCAAGTCTAGGCACTCAGGAAGTCTGTCAAAGTAATCCTCAACTGGTCCCACCCATGTTCCCCTGCTCATTTAATGGTGACACAATTTTATAGAACTCAAATGAAGCAGATTTATTTCTCAAAAACAGGCCAGTAAGAATATTTACAGTGCCATCATCAGCTAATATTTCTAATATAATATATAACGTACATATTTTTCATGTTCTTGCTTTAAATCCAGAGGTCAATGTACTTTTGCAGTTGAGGCTTCAAATGTTAAGAACAGATTTTTGTTTTAAATAGTTAAAATGAAATTCACCTTTAGAGAAACAACCCTTTAATAATTTCTGCGTTTTCATTATTTTCTGTTCTTTAGTTTGTGTGCATTTTATTGGGTTTGATTTTAAATTCGTTGCAGTGTGAATGTGAGGATGTATTAGGTCAGGTTTTTGTACAACATTTTGTGAAGCCACATCAAATTAATATGCCTTTTCCTTATTGCATTAACAGCAAATAAGTAATAAACTGATCTGTGACCTCTTGGAGTCCACGGGTTGTTTTAATGTTTATCACTCTGCTGATTCTTTCTTCTTTCCCTAGCAGCGTCTTCTCCAGCGGAGGGTCCACGTCGAGGCTGGAACCCAGTGGTGATGCTGGCAATGCAACACTGCAACTCCTCGAGCATCACCGCCTCCCTCCCCCTCTCTAATGACACCACTGTGGTTCGGGAGATGGAGATGGAGGCTGTGGTGCGTAACGACACCCGGGCGAAGAGCAACCCCACAGCAGCTGGCCTCAGCATGACTCTGGGCATCCTGTTCAATGTAGTGGCCCTCATTATTCTCGCCAAGGCTTATCGCCGTTTCCGCCGGCGTTCAAAGGCCACTTTTTTATTATTTGCCAGTTCTCTGGTGGCTACGGATCTGGCTGGACATGTTATCCCCGGAGCTCTAGTTCTAAATAGATACTCATCAGGGTCCACATCTGATCCGGCCTCCAACCTGGGATCTGCGGCTGATCCTGACGCTTCCTGTCTGTTCCTGGGGGGGTGTATGGTGTTCTTTGGCCTGTGCCCGCTCTTTTTAGGCTGTGCCATGGCTGCTGAACGTTGCCTGGGCGTCACCAGGCCTTTACTGCATGCACATCTGGTGACCACAGCACGGACAAAGATGGCACTGGCTCTCATCTGGCTACTGGCTTTATGTGTGGCTCTTCTGCCCTTCTTCAGTCTGGGGGCCTACACCTATCAGTACCCGGGGACGTGGTGCTTCATAAGGGTGATGGAGGGCACTGAGGCCATGGATCTGGTCTTTGTGACACTGTTCTCTGGACTAGCTTTAAGCTCCCTGGGTTTGGCCTTTGTGTGTAACACCATCAGTGGGATCACGCTGGTGAGAGCAAGGCTAAAGAAGAAGTCCTGCTCCCAGCGGCGCTCGGCCAGGTCACATGACACTGAGATGGTGGTCCAGCTGGTTGGCATCATGGTCACCTCCTGCATCTGCTGGAGCCCTCTGTTGGTGAGTGTAGACAAATCACACAGCCTTAAGGAGAGACCATGCTTTGTGTGATATTTGACACACATTTTGTCCATTTTTAATATGGCAATAAAGTTGTACTTGATCAGTGTTACATAGATAAAATCAAAACTTAAATAAATGTGATAAATGTGCACATGACTATTAGATTATTATTCAGTACGCTATCACTATCTCAAAGTTCAAAAGAAATTTCAATGTGCCTCCTAGGCTGTAAAAATGTAAAATGTACATTAAAATAACAAAGTTAGTTATTTTTTTATTTTGTTTATTTTTAGTTGAGTGTATCTGCATTTTGTTTTTGTTCAAAGGAAATTAACAGTTAACATTTAGTAGTATTTCCAGTGTTTTGAGGAAGTTGTGTATAGAAAAAGGTAGGTGAAATAATAACATCAAAGATCATATACAACCCCTCTGTTTTTTTAAATACACTACTTTATATAAAATCATTTTGCCTGTTTATGATATAAAACCTTAAGAATGGGTGAGAGCAAAGTTGCTTTTGCTGTGATTCCATGTTTTCATTTGTTTTACTGAGTTCATTGTGAGTTAATGATGTACCTTTTTTCAACACTAATTTTAAGTTTTGTTTTTGTTTTGTTTTGTTTTTTCATTGATGAAAATAACCCTGCTCTGAGCTGGAATTGTATTTCGTTGAAAATTTTAGACTAGCCAATAGGGAGTAAAATGTATGTCATGTAAAAACTAAATGTAAAACTCAGAACTATAAAGGATGAAAACAGTTTATGCATTGCTTATCTGCACCAGACAAATCAGCTCAAACTATGCAAGATGAGACAAATTTATTTGTATGGCACAATTCACACACAAGGCCATTCACAGTGCATTACAAGAATGGAGAAGAGACCATTTAAAAACACACAATTACAATTCAAATGCAATCACTATTATAACTAAACTACAGTATAATGGTTTATCTGTTGTAGAAAATGGGAGTCTTAAATATAACATCATTGAGGATGAGAAACGGACTACACTAATGTAGCACATTTCCACACTTTAATGATACAAGTGATACACGTCCTCACATTCACACGCACTTATACAGGATGTCCGCTGTTGGAAAGTTGCAATAATAAATTTTATGTGACAGAATCAGCACAATACTTTTCATGACTACAAAACAGTGTGTTCTTATTTTGTGTGTTCCATGTTTTGAAGGTAAAAAATTAAAGGGTTAAATTTAGGAAAGGAAGTTCAGCCACTGCATTTCACCCACCCTGAAACACGCCCAATACTATATTTTCTAAAACACACATGACTAAAGCTGTTTGTTTCAATTCCGACAGGTTTTTGGACTCATGTCAGCCACACGATCCTACTACAGCAAATCTTTGGGCAGTGACAGAGACACTTACAGGGGTCTGATGGTGACGGGTGTCAGGATGGCAACCTGTAACCAGATCCTGGACCCGTGGGTCTACATCCTGCTGAGACGTGCCATCCTCAGGAAAATCTACAGGCTTACTAAACAGCAGGCCAGTTTCAAGGGAAGCACATTCCGCTCAATACGTTGGGATGCTGGCTCCTTTCACAACTCAGAGAAAAACAGTAGTAATAAGATTTAATAACAACTTAGGACGAAAAGGGATCAGTCACATTTTACAGCCTGCCAGTGCACACGTCTGTTGGATAAGCATTAAACTCACTAGCATATCATCTTGATCAGTGTTCAGTGCACGCACGTGCACAGTGATTTTGGTTGACGGAAATGAAAGCAACCCTGCGATGAACTGGTGACTTGTCCAGGGTCCCCCCCCCCCCCGCCTTCGCCCTTGAGCAGCTGGGATAGGCTCCAGTGACCCCTGCGACCCTGCAAAGGATAAAGCGGGTTTGGAAGATGAATGAATGAATGAATGA
>JAPTHA010000028.1:3020007-3038907 GCA_029814585.1 Gymnapogon annona
GCTCCAGTGACCCCTGCGACCCTGCAAAGGATAAAGCGGGTTTGGAAGATGAATGAATGAATGAATGAATGAATGAAATGAAAGCAACAGTGTCCACAATTTCTTCATTTGAAGTATTGACTTTTGTCGTCCCATGCCTTTCAGACTAATTAGAAACAGTACGATTTTTAACCCATAAAGACCAGTTCTACTTTTGTGGCAGTTCCAAAATGGATTTTTTTCCTCCTTATATTATTAGCATTTATTATCATACCATTATCTGTATTTTGCATCTTTTCACTGGAAATCTGGTATTTTCCTGTGTTTATTTCATTGATCACATAGATATTTATAAAAGCTCAGATTAAAGTTGAGTTCTTTGCCAGAAACAGAGAAAATTGAATAAAAATTGATTTTTCCACAAATACACCATATATGAACATAAAGTCAGGGTCTTTGTCCACTGTCATTGATTCAACTCCATGGGTTTTAATGTCGAACCAATGTTGAAGAAGATGATGAAAACAACATTGCTTCTCAATGTCCAAATGGGTTATATCTGATGACCATGAAAAGATGACAAAATGTATTTTACAACATATACTTACATATATTGATAGGATTAGCATTCAGGTGTTATTCAACATTTCCAATCATTAGATGCTTTTGGTTTGCGATGAATGTTTGGGTTAATGTGACTGACCAGCTAATGATGGACTGGGCAACTGTAGCACTAGGGGGAAAAGACTGTAAATGTATTTAAAGTATGAAAATGCAACATGGCTAATGAATAAGACATGTTTCCATGGTTGTTTGTCCTCTATGAGAGAAGATGTACAGTGAATAACAAAAAATACTTTATTGTGTTCATTTGTTGCTAAAGTGAAGATGCAGACATCTCAATTTCAATTTTTGTTTTTACAGTAAATGTGTCTTTTTTTTACCTCAGGGTGAAGATGTGAAATACACTTTTATGAGTGTGATTTTATGAGTGTTGTGATGTGACCTGAATGTGAATGTGTGTGTTTGAAATGTGTTTGTGAATGTGTGTAAACAGAATTTCCCTGAATGATTGGGAAGTGAAATGAAGCTGTGTCTTAAAAGCTAACAGAATGTACAACTGTCCAAATTTAACAAAAAACACGAATGTAATATGTATTAAATGGTTGCCTGTTAAAGCTGCATTACATAAAAAGTCATATTTTTACATAGTTTTGTTGCAAATTTTTGTTTTGTTGCAAACTACTCTTTTGTCTGTCCCAAAATATAAGGTTCAATAAGGTTTTAAACAGCGTCCTTTTAGACTTAGACTTAGACTTAGACTTAGACTTCCTTTATAGTCATTAAACAGACACACACAATGAATCTAGTAACACAAATAAATATGGAAATAGAAAAGTGCACAGTTGCTGAAATGAATCCAAAGCCAAGAGAGACTGCAGTGTGACGACACACACAGACAATATAAATAAGAAATAAATAAGATGGTCAATGTAACAATGTGAACAGTACTATAAACAGTGAAAATACTGCACATCAATGTAAACAGTAGTATAAACAGTAAGAACACTATATATCAGTGTAGAGAGTCCTTTTGTTTGAGATTGAGAAAAAAACAGCACCCAGTTGTTATTATTTGTTTGACATTTATTGTATTGTCACAGCCATTTGAATTTTATTGAGGCAGTAATACTTTTTTAGAGAAAATCTGAAATAGAATGAGAAATAAATGAAATGTTCAGAGCACTGACAGTGTTAGAACGTTAGTTGAAATATTCCTTTCAGTGTCGCAAATTACATCACTGTGATGAGAAATAATGAGAAATATGTTGCAGTTGCAGAGTTGGAGGTAGCAGAGATGAAGATGCTGAGGTTCTCTTTGGAAGTGACCACGATGAATAGGATCAGGAACGAGTACGTCAGAGGAACAGCACATGTTAGAGGTTTCGGAGATAAGGTCAGAGGTCAGGCTGAGATGGTTTGGACATGTCCAGAGGAGAGAGAGTCAATGAAACTGGAAGGAAGCTGAATCTTGAAGTGCCAGGCAAGAGGAGGTCTAGAGGAAGACCAAAGAGGAGGTTTATGGACGTAGTGAAAGAGGATATGAAGGTAGTTGGTGTGCGAGTAGAGGATACAGAAGACAGGGTTAGATGGAGGCAAGTGATTCGCTGTGGCGACCCCTGAAAGGAAAAGCAGAAAGAAGAAGAAGGAAGGAGGATAAAATTTAAAGAAGTGGTATGGATCTTTGTTGAAGGAAATATGATGTGGCTAAAAATGTTTTCATGATAAAAAAAATGTCTTATTGGTCTGTGATGATAGTTAATTGCTTTGAAATTAAAGTGTAAAGGTGGGTTTTTGGTCCATGGTGCGTTCTATTGCACCCCGAAATTCCCAACTCCACAACAACTCCGGCCATCAACACACACCCATCAGAGCACAACAACTTTACAGTCCATTACATTACAATTAAAATTGGAAAAATAAAGAACAGCCCAACGAATCGCCCAACTATTCGTGGGAAAACAACTCGTTTCAATTAATCAAGGTTCCTCCTTTTAGCTCCTCCTCTCCCATTTTACGTTCGGAGTCACATGAAACTTTCGACCAATGAGCAGCCTCTCATTGTAGGTCGAGGGCGTTGCCATCTTGGATGCCGATTTGAGAAGACTCGACACCGGGAGCTCAGCTAACGTGCTGTATCGTCCATTATTTGCAATAACTCCGTGGTGAGTAAAAAAAAATAAAAATGAAATAAAAAATGAAATTAACACATATGTATTAGTAGGTAATCGAATATACTTAGAGGTAATTACATGGGTTAATACGATCTAACTTGGTTCTGTGTTTGGAAGAAAATTGGTTCATTTAGCATTGTTCAGCTAAGCTAAAGCACTAATGGCTAACAGTGGCTGAACATTCAATGGGGTATTGCTCTCGTTTCCTCGACCATTTTGCTGTCTGCAACACACTGCCTTAATCGAAATTGTGTGAACGCCAACTCTTTACGGCTCTGTATAGGAGAGCACTTTTCACCTGACCTACGCGGGTGCATGCGATGTAACGCAGAGTAGGATAACATCGAACAACGGTTGCTCTGGTATTTTGTGGGGGATGTTAGCCGCTATCGTCTCCTGTTGGACGCTGCACCGAATTAAAATGGCGACTGTTTTTGATACCCCAACATGAATCTCATATTTCTGCGTCCACAAACTTTCAGCTTACGTTTTCGTTGTTCACTCCAACTCCTGGTGCAAACATTATAAGTTGTGAATTTGTAGGATGTAGTCATTTGACTGTAACTAGTCTGGCTAACTCTGTGCCACGCTTCAACAACTTGTTGATTTTAAATCTAAATGGATGTAATATATGCATTCCTGATTAGGTTACCCGTTATTATCAGAGTTATGATGTGAAGCCACAGGGACTGTAGGTGTGTCAGGTTGAACACGACGGCGGCTTCAGATCCGTTATGCCGAGACCAACAATAATTCGACATTCGAATCGATACCAATGGTTAATATTGATTGGATTGTTTTATGCACAGCACGTCATTTGACGTAATATAGATAGATATTTCGAGGAATTTTGTACATTTTACTATGTTCTTTCCCTGCTTGTTCTACAGACAATTTTAATTTTGCACGGTTGCTGTTGTGAGAATTGTCTCGCCTGAACCAAATTATCGGTGCTTATCAAGGTCATTGAAGTGTTTGTTTTGTTTTGTCTAACAGTCCACTGTGCTCCGGTACTAGTATATTATGTCTTGGTAGATCTAGAAATTTTTCCAGATTGTCTTTAAAAATGTATTGAATCATAATGTACCTATGTGCGGGTGGCCTGGTCATATACATAATTTTATATTACTATAAGATAGACTCTGTTGATACCACAATGGAGAAATTTCTCAGCAAATACAAAAATAAAGTGCAAGAAAGACAGAAAACGGAAGATATACAGTAGCATAGACAGAGATTTACATATTACAAATCCTGTCTTTCCATCCTTCCTTAAAGTTATAGGATCTTTAGCTGCAAAGAAATGTGCAATATGTCTTGGACACATGAATTATACCCATACTATCAAAATGCGATTCATCACAATGAAGTGCTTTTGTTTCTGAGAAAATTGCGCTTTGCTTCTGTCTTGAGGCATTTGTTGCTCTGCCAACATTCTTCCTATATTCCCACAGTTGGTGTCCACTTTAGTTACTCGGAAGATCAAGTAGAAAGTCTTTAAACTATTTTGGGCAGAGGAATCCGTAACTGAACAAATTTACACGTCAAGAGAAGTTATGTTATCTGTGTAAAAATCATCCATCTTTTGTTTGTTGATCAGGGTTGGCTCCAGTTTTCACCCATGACTGAAACTGATTATAACATTTTGATTTCTCTCCTTCCAGGTGGTCTGCAACACTTCCTGCTAAGAGGACCCTCTGTAACACTCCTGTGCACTAGAAAGAGGGGTCACCGCAGTTTCCAGAACAATGGTAAAAATTATTTGGATACTGGCATGTCTTACCAAGTAGATAATTTTATTGATGTAGATCCTTAATTTTCTAATCTTTTTATAGGATTTTTACACTAACTATAATTGATGATAGGCACAGTAGATTTTTTTTTTAAATGTCACAGTTAGCAGGACAAATAAATGTGAATTTGTCAGGTCTAATTTAAGTCAAATGGCTGGTGCCAGAGTTTTGTCATTGCAGTCTGCCTGGGGCTTTAGGAACACATGCTTCAGCTTCCACATCACCGCTCTCCTTCAAATTGGCTTTGGCTGTCTCTACACATACGCTTGTGTAATCACTAGTGTTACAAGCTGGCACAGATGCGAGAGCATGTTATTATTAAGTGTTTTAATTAATCAGAGGCAGGCCAGTGGCACAAAGAATACCTCTACCCATGTAATTAACTTTAGCCTTTTATTCATGATGCGCTTCTAGGGTAAACAATGATTGCCTGATAAAACTGGATTAATAAAGTTTGTTGCATAACTGTTCTGAATAAAACCTGGAACTGTGTCAAATCTGGCGCCCAATACATCAATTGAGATCAACCAGTCGTTTGCGAAGGTATTGTGGGTAGATCGCATGACATTAAAATGTAGGCATCAGCCTATCATCCTGAAGTGAATGAAATTTGTCACTTGATTGACAGTCGGTCTGACTAATCACTGGAGTCACTGAGCATGCACGCATAACTGGGCATTATAGCAAGCTAGTGAGTTGATCAGTGCAGACACGACCTGGGACCGGATGCGTGTGGACCAGACCGTTCTGGTTGGAACTGGGTCCGTTCCTGAGTCTGGTGGATGTCACGTATAAACTTGTGGCCGATCTTTGTCAGCTCCTTTTGAGTCTCTGTTGGCGTTTTGCGGGAAAACATATATATTCTCACATTGCTGTGTTGGTGGGAAATGGTCCGACTGTCACAAAAAATCACATAACATTTTTACAGATTTTAGAACTCAGTGACGCATAAGGCACCAGGTTAAAGGACACCGTCGATTATTGAGAAAATGATTGGCTCTTAAGTGAACTGGCTGGATAGCTTAGTTGGTAAGGCACCGGGCTGGTTCATGGGGGACCCAGGTTCAACTCCTGGGAAGATCGTCCAGTGGGTTGTCAAGAAGAACATCCAAAGTATTATCTTTTATTATATTTAATAATAATACAAGATAATAACATTTTTGTGTTTATTTGATTCCTATTCAAGACACTTTGATAAGAACAACTATATTGTTAATATAGGTGGTTCGAGTATCATTTTTTAACATTTTTGGTTAGTGGTGTGCCTTTTTTTTTATAAAAAGTACCTTGGCTCAAAAAAGGTTGGACAACACTGGGGTAGATGACCTATTGTAAATGGAAGTACTGTATTCCTTATCTTCAAGGACTAACGGCATAGAGACCTTAATATAACAAACATGTTGGGTTTTATCTTGTATCAAGCAGATTTAATGGCATCCTCCTTGCATGCCTTTATTTTAGAATATCATTCTCATCACATAGTGTTCTGCTGGTGTAATTTGTTAGTTGTCATCTATTATTTGGTTGAAAATATCAAACTTGGGGTCATCCAATTGTACAAATGGAATGTTACATTCACTAGTCTGTCTCCTTTTCTCCATAAACAAGATAAAGGACTTAAATGTCGAAGCCATTTGTATATACCCCTTAATTATTGTTAATTAATAATCATTTGTGTTGACCTAGTCTTTGTAACCTTAGAATTCACTTCATGGAGTCTACAAATCATATCACTTGTTTTGTATGTTGTGGCAGGAGCCATCCAGGTTTAAGGTGGACGACTGTCAATCAGTATCTCTAAATGTGAAATGGTGTTTCGGCACCCGGGTAATTCACGCCAATGCCTCTATGTGCATCCGCTGTCTCTCTTGACTTAGGTAGTAGGATAGTCTGGACCGGTTCTGGTTCTAGAAGCGGTGCCCCCTTAAACTAGCATCCTGCCCCCTCAGATGAACATTTCCAAAGGTAAAGAAAAGAAAAATGAGTTGCACCACTGGGGGAGACTTAGAGGAATGTAAATTGTCTTATTTTACTTTTACTTCATATAGTTGTGTGGCGTTGTCATTTAGATTAGTTGGCTGATCGAACAATTAGTCAAAGGATGAATCATAAAATTGGCAGTTAGTGGCAGCACTACTGAAGTTTAAACATCAAACCTTTTGGAAAACTGTTGTTTTACAGTGTCCTCCACCACTTATTAGAACTGAAGAAATCTGTTGAATGAGATGAAACGTTTTCAATAGAGCTAAACCTGTTTGTTTGAACCGAGAAGAAAATATACATTCTTTTACTTAAAATCTCACCTCTTTACTTCAAGCCTCCCCCAATGCGCCACCGCTCCATGCGTGTCTTCATGAATGATGACCGCCATGCCATGGCGAAACACTCAGCCATCTACCCAACACAAGAAGAACTGGAGAACGTTCAGAACATGATATCACACACGGAGCGAGCCCTCAAAGCGGTCTCAGACTGGCTGGATAAGCAGGAGAAGGGGACTTCAAAACAGGACTCAGACACAGATCCCGATAAAGACAGGTAGGATATGTTTAAATCTTCCTAAAATTGTAATCAGTAAAACTATGTAGTGGAAATAAGTGCAGTTTGTATTATCCTAATAATGAACAACAAGCCATATATTTAACTGTTTAATCTTCTGTGTTTTTTAAAGCGACCATAAAGAACAGGTCACACGCTCCTTGCGGGGTGTGATGCGGGTGGGTTTGGTAGCCAAGGGCTTACTACTGAAGGGGGACCTAGATCTGGAGCTAGTGCTGCTCTGTAAGGACAAGCCTACCATATGTCTGCTAAAGAAAGTGTCTGAAAACCTGGTTACACAGTTGAAGGTGAGGCTTAAGTCTTGTGAACATATAATAACAGAAATTATACATGTGCCTGACTTCTTGCTACTACTGGAACTTGAACATAAATCAGTGGTTATGCCTCTTTTTTTTTTTTAAATAAGGTTTTTGTGTCATATTTTTTCAGCTCATCACAGAGGATAAGTACGTGGTGAGTCAGAACATCCGTGAGGCCAGTATAGTCATCAAGAACACCAAGGAGCTCCCTTTGACCCTCACCATTCACCTGACTTCCCCTGTGGTGCGTGAGGAGATGGAGAGGGCTGCAGCCGGAGGTAAACTCCAACACCAGGGCCCCTATGTTGTTTTTTAGTGGCTCTCCCACCTCCAGCAGGGAGGCCAGGCAACCAGGCTAGACAGCTATTGTTTATTGGGCCTTCAATGGAGCTAGAGGACAAGAATGCACTGTCACATAATGAAAATGTGCTATGTTTATAGCTCTCTAGACATTCTCATAGTTCCATGTAATGTAATTGTACATTTTTGATGGCCCAATATACAGTAAGGGGCAGGTAGCTCACTGACTGCTGAAGACATGGCTTTCTCTCCCCCCTTTTAAGATCAAGTTCACAACGAAATGAAGGCTTACTGAGAATTTAAGAAAATACCAAAAGAAAGACCACTTTGTTTGCATGTGTTTTATCATTGATGATGAACGGTTTGCATTGCAGCAAAAATGAGAAGCAGAGTGTGTGCTGAAACTGTCCTTGATTATTAGACCCAACAACGGGCTCTTGACTCACTGATGTTCTGTAGTACGGAAGGCTTCAGGTTACAGATAATGACAAGGGACACTTGGTATGTATCCAGAAATCCATTGCATAGACCCAAGTTGTTAGGTTGTAACAGACAAAGGTTTCATCAAGCATTTCCATTATTATCTGTGCTTACTTATACAACTATATGGTAAGCTTTGCAGTAGTTTACATTATCTTTAGCAGCACTCAACTGCAATTAGGATCTCAGTTTTAGCAGTTGTTGAACCTTGACCTTATCTGTAGTTCTGTGGTCTTACAGCGATGCCCACCTTGGGTCTTTTGTTCTTCAAGCCATCAGTTTTGCTGCAGTGTGGACTTGTTTTAATACCCACTTTTTGTGCATCTGATAACGTCTGCCTGTGGTTCCAATTCTGATTCTCTCTGTCAAGCCTTCTAGTTTGTCAATTTTTAGGGACGCTGGACCTTTGACCAACTGGCCGCTCTCTGTCTCGGAAGGGGCAAAGTGCAGTGCACCCAGTATAGGGGTGAAGGGGAGGGGCTCTGCCTCCTGTTAATGTCTGATAAGAAAAGTAGACTATTTAAGCGCTCAATCTGAGGCATCTGTTTGAGTTGGAGAGACAACCTCCCTTTTGATAGAGTAAATCTCTAAATAAACAGATATTTTAGTGGTATGGTTTTTTACGACTGTTATGTTGTCGAACCCACTTCATAATAGTGTTGCCTCTGTGGGTCTTGAGTTGAAATATTCTGTGCCGGGCCGCGCAAAACTCACTGGGAGGTTAAGAGCGATTGGTGGTTCTCCAGTGGAGGGGTCCCCCTCCCCTTACCCCTCCTGCCTGTGGCTTGGGAAGGCTGCCTGTGTTCCCCCTGGCCGGCTGACAGAACTCCCCTTGGTCAAACTGTACCTTGTCTTCTTATTCCACCTGCCAATAGAAACGCTTTCAGTCAACGATCCCCCGGATGTTCTGGACAGGCAGAAATGCCTAACTGCCTTGGCGTCGCTCCGCCACGCTAAGTGGTTCCAGGTTTGGATCTTGTCTTTATTTGTCTCTAAAACAGAAATAGTTTTGAGTTTGGTTTTTATGCTGTTTTTGTCTTTTATTTGGGCGTTCCATGTGTTTATTCTTTTATTTAATCTTTTGAAGTGTATTTCCTGTAGTAATACCTGATGATCTGGATGTTTATTTTGTAGGAAGCCTTTGTCATTACACTGTTGTAGAGTTGCTTTGCTCACTTAACAGGTTCGGCCACAGCACCATTTTAAAGATGTTCATTGCTGCTTTTTAGTCCCTGAGTTCTTTTGTCTCCCTGGCCAACATTCAAACTGACTAACTTGTTTTTGTCAAACTACCCAAATCCAAATCTGGGACAAGTACAGTGTGTATCCAGGTGCAATATTTCTACAATGTCTGTGTCGGTGTGAGTGAGTTGTTATTTTCACACATATGCAAGCTAAAGCCCTTTACACTGCCTCATTATGTAGTGTTGTAAGAGAAAATGTCTTTTTTAAAATCATGTTGATAACTCATTGTAGTATTGTGGCCTGTGTCATCTCTGGCTTTCATACTATAACAACCAACAACCAATGCTCCATCTCTGCAGCTTCTTTTTGTAGAAAACGTGGCCTCAACTTCTCCCGCTCTGGCTGTTTCTGTTACTGTGTGCCACAACTACAGGAATATTGCACCTCGAATAATCTTTGTAGTTACATGTTTTCTGATTGTCACTGACCTTTCAGTGGCAGCATACCCTTTTACACAGCTCACTTGGTTCTCTCAGCTGGTAAAAAGTTTGTTGGCTTTACAGATTTTCTTTCAAATGTTAGTTCTTGAGCATGATCTTCACCACATGTACAAATGTTTTAATACTTACCATTAATCACTAAAACATGATCTATAATCCAATATAAGCTGTGCATTCCCATAAAGACAAAGCTAAGCTGTTATAGTCTGTGTGGCTTCATTTTTTTAATTTATTTACTTAGATATTTGCTTTGTACTCCACATACACATCTTAGTTTATTATTTTTTTGACTGAGGTGGCTTGTCCTCCTCGTGCCCCTTCCCCCTTCCCCCGCATGTGTCCCTAGGCCAGGGCCAATGGACTGCGTTCCTGTGTCATCGTCATCCGGATCCTAAGGGACCTGTGTGTCCGTGTCCCCACATGGGCTCCACTCCGTGGCTGGGTAAAATATACAGTACTTGGGATTTTTACAGTCTTGGTGTACACAATGTTAACGTCCAGTTGTATTTTTTTTTTTTAAACAACGGGATGGTAAACATAAAATTTTTTCGTAAATGGTAATCTCTCAGCAAGTTAGATTTTCATCCACTGCCGTTTTAAAATTCTTATCTGTTGTCTCTGAAAATGTGCAGGCTATAAGTCAACTTAGTATCTCAAAATAATGACTTGTCTTAAAATGAGATACATTTACTTTAGTTTGAGACACTCTGACCTCGACCAAGCATTTTTACATAACAGTGGTAAAAATACTGTTATGTATAGATGTGCATATACGTGGCCCAAATTCAGAAAATGTGCTGCCTCCATTTCAGAAGAGTGAAGCCTGTGTTCACTGATTCAGAGATCTAACGCAGTGACCTGAAATGTCTCTCATTAGTGACCCCGCTCATAAATAGCATTGTCAGATGATGAGTCATCTTCCTCCCTCTTCTCCTTTATAGCCACTGGAGCTGATCTGTGAGAAAGCCATTGGTACAGGCAACCGGCCCATGGGGGCAGGAGAAGCTCTGCGGAGAGTTTTGGAGTGTCTCGCTTCAGGAATTCTCATGGCAGGTATGTATATCCCTCACCACACAATGTTGTGGACCTCGTGGATGTATGTACGTTTATGTGTTGAACACTGTCAGGTGTTTCTGTGATAGATGCTGCTGGGATCTCTGATCCATGTGAGAAGGAGGCCACAGATGCCATTGGTCACTTGGACTTCCAGCAGAGGGAAGACATAACACAGAGTGCACAAGTGAGAGAGCTTCAAATATATCTCTATATGCATCATTTTGCAGTCACACATAACTCATCATCTTGTATTTTCAGCATGCCTTAAGGCTGTCAGCTTTCGGACAGCTTCACAAAGTGCTTGGAATGGATCCTCTTCCTTCGAAAATGCCCAAGAAACCACGAAGTGAGACTCCAATAGATTACACAGGTAAGGTGGGAAAACCGAGCATCTAAGTTTGTAAAGGTTACAGTATTAACCTCATGGTCATTTGTGTATTTTTTACGTGTGTGATAAAAATGTGTTAATTGTATGTGTGATTTTTCAAACAGTCCAGATCCCCCCCAGTACTGCATATGCACCACCAATGAAACGGCCTATTGAGGAAGAAGAGGGAACTGATGACAAAAGCCCCAATAAGAAGAAGAAGAAACTGCAGAAGAAATGTAAGAACTTGTAGTGATAGGATAATCTCAGTTATTAGACATTGAACAATTTTCTTTAACTATAGAACTAAAAAAGCTCTAAAAGTAGTGTGAAAAGGTTGATATGGATGGACTTTTAGATTAATATTTTCTTTATCTGTAGACAATTTGTACATCACCTGGTTTTAGAGTTACGTCATGCGTTCATTCTCTGCTGTATTCTAGCTCCAGATGAGAAAGCTGAACCTCCTCAGGCTATGAATGCACTAATGAGATTGAACCAGCTGAAGCCAGGTCTGCAGTATAAGCTGGTCTCACAGACTGGCCCAGTTCATGTCCCAGTCTTCACCATGGCTGTAGAAGTGGAGGGCAAATCTTTTGAGGCCTCTGGTCCATCCAAACGTACTGCCAAGCTGCATGTAGCTGTAAAAGTGAGTACAAAATGCACTTTGTAATTGAATATAGTTCCCTTCTGTTTGTCCTGTTGGTGTTATTTTATGTAAATTTGTCACTTTAAACTACTATGTGGGCAATTGCAGGTCCTCCAGGATATGGGTCTGCCCACAGGAGTGGAACTAAAAACTACTGAGCCACTAAAGTCAGAGGAGGTCGAAGTAACCGTAGAAGAGTTGAAACCAACAATAGCACCCACTGAAGCTCCCACTGCCGTCACAGGAGCAGTCAATGCAGACTCCACTGACACTGCAGAGGTACACAACACCTTCACAGACGATTGCATGGAATTGTCTGTTGTGGTCATGTTCTGCTCAATTTCTTGACATTGTCTATTTCTTTTAAGACGGCTCGCCAACAGGGACCAATCTTGACCAAACATGGTAAGAACCCTGTGATGGAGCTGAATGAGAAGCGCCGTGGCCTCAAGTATGAGCTCATATCTGAGACTGGAGGTAGCCATGACAAACGTTTTGTCATGGAGGTGGAGATAGACGGTCAGAAGTTCCAGGGAACTGGATCAAATAAGAAAGTAGCCAAGGCTTATGCTGCACTGGCTGCTTTGGAACGACTCTTCCCCGAGGGATCAATGGCCGAAGCTGCCAAGAAGAAAAAGGGACCACCTATGGTAAGAGTAGTCTACCTTATGGTCATGGCCTTGGTCGGGTAGAAATGTGCTATTCTGACGGGGTTGTTTTTTTTTTTCTCAGCACACCCCAGGCTTTGGCATGATGGGAGCATCTGGAGCTGGAGATGGGCCTGTACCAAGGGGCAGAGGAAGAGGACGAGGTCGAGGAAGGGGGCGAGGCTTTAATAATGGAGGAGGCTATGGCCAAGGAGGTAAAGTGACACTTTAAGCAGATGTACTAATGCAGGGTTCTCAAACACTGACCTCTAGTTCCCGTAACTGCAGAAGCTGGTGGACCATTATTCTCTAAATCTCTCTAAAATAGTTTATAATTTACACCTATTCTTGATTGATACATTATTATTACATTGTACAGGGTGTTAAATCTACACACCCTGTATCAGTTCAATTGGGCCTGTTCTAATACATATAATTTGAGATTGCTGCAGTGTTTTTCCTCGTCACCTCTATGAAAACATGTCAAAAGGTTTAATACCCTAATTTTTTTACTTCACTTTCCACTGATGAGACTGGTAGTTTGATCTACTTTATCTTCAGACACTTAAGTAATTACAAAAAATACTGTTCTTGTTTTTGGCTATTCCCCCCCCCCCGCATTGTTTAGTTTGACCATATATATGTGTGTGTGTGTGTGTGTGCATTTGTGAAATATATTGAATCAAATTAAAGTTTATTTATATAGGGCCAAATCACATCAACAGTTCTCTCATAGAGCTTTACATGCACAGTTTGTCCATCCAAACTCCCGGACCGTTCACAATAGAAACCAAATAGAATCCTCCAGGAGAAACACATTAGAATCAGACCTAGAATCATTATGAATATATTGTATCTTGACATATGCCCAGTTTTGAAAATCTGTGTCATCCCACCAGGTGGATTTGGAACATACGGTTATGGGAACAGTGCTACCTCTGGATACAGTGAGTACTCATTTAGTCATTTATGACTTGCATTGATATATGCTCCTCAACACTGCAGTAAGCTGTTTGCCATTTTTGTTTTAACAACAAAAAATGGTTTTGTTGTCAACTCCAGCAAATATGGACCATCTTGGGCCATTCCCCCTTCAGTGATTTTACATTTCTCTGCTTTAAGCCACAGGATTGATCTGTTTTTTTTAGCCTCTCTCCTCTTATGTGAATCCCCTTCTTCCCTCTGGGAGCCTGTTCTGAGGACTGACCTACCTGAGCGTGACAGGAGCAGAGAAATCTAAAAAGCAACTAAGTTTTCAAAACAATCTGACCACTGCCACTTTTACGGCAGAAAAACCCCTCCAAAGAAAAGAAATCTAATTTTGATTTTTTTCCCCTTCTCTGCCCTGTCTCACTCTTTAGGTGACTTTGTCTCAGACTGCTATGGCTACCACGAGTTTGCGACTTAGATCTTCCCCCAGTCTTAGAAAATCTTTAACAATCCACTAAATGGACAAAACGCTCAGTAGTGTTCCAGCATCACGAACACCCTTCACCACCAAGTCCACACCCCTGGGACTAAAGTGACATCAACTGCTCCACCCTGTCCTGTCGTGCCAATTCCACATGTCATGTTGTGACACCCTGGGGAGATGGTCTGCCTCTGCATGAATAGAAACCAAAAGTCACCTCCTGTTCTGTCAGCTTGCTGTGGATGGACCCAAAATACATGGACCTCCCCAAACTGCAGGGTTCTTTTTTTGATTTATTTTCTTCCCCTTATAGAGTCCCTCCCTTTATTGGATCAGGTGCGGAGTTTAGTTTTTGTTTGGATCATGATGATGTGAAGTCCTATGGGAGATGGAGGAACTGCCTTTTTTCTTCTTTCCCTGGAGGTGGTCAAGACCACGACAGCTTATCTGTCTCCATACAGTTCAATTAGAGGACACTACTCACAAGATCCATTGTCTTTCATGTAATGACATGAAGCTTTTTATACATTTTTTTTCTTTGCTCTTATAATTAGCCACCTTTGTTAGTTTTAGAATCTGCTTTTCTGTCACAACATCTACATTGTTCAGTCTTGACTACACTTAATGCATGATGGTCTTACTTGAGGAGAGGTTTATTGCACCAGGATCCCTTCTGTAACAGAATTAGGCATCGATGATCTGAGGTTGTTGACTCAATGTTTTGCGCACACAGACTGGCCGATACTTCTAGCCAAAACTGTTTTTATATGTTTGTGTTTTTTTAAATAAATGTGGTCACCATACTTCGCCGTGTTGCTGCAGGGTCTGATTACTATTGCACGAAAAATTAATCGGTGTGTGGTTTTCATTTTTAAAAATGTTCATACTATTTTAAGATTGTGTCATGATGTTTCAATTCCTTAGATTACTACAACAGTGGTGGTACAAATGGTGGAACTGGGGCTTTCAGCAGCCCATCAGGTGGTCCTCCAGCCAGCACGGTGTCCGGCTCCACACAGGTGTCCTATGGTTCATACTACCAGAATGATGGAGCCTACGCTGCCACGCCTCCCACTAAAACCCAAAAAAAGAAGCCCCCCATGCACAAAGGAGGTGGGAAAACATCCTTTTCAGGCGGTCCTGGTGCAAGCAGTGGATCTGTAGGTGGCTACCAGTCTAGCAGTCCCTCTGGCCAGGGATCGTATAACCAGTACGGTCAAGGCTATGGGCAGGGCAAGAAGAACTTCAACCAGAATCAAGGAGGGTCGGGAGGATATTCGTACAGCACCGCCTATCCAAGCCAGGTTACTGGGGGGTCAGGAGGTAACCAAGACTACAGCTACGAAGGTGAGTGAAGGGAACAAAGTTTTGAAGATTTTTAATTGCAGAAATGTTTGAGTAGTTTTTTTCATATCAACAGCATGACATCTATAGGGAGAAACAATCATCATTAGGTACAGAGTCACAGGAAGGGACTAGGAGGACAGGTCTTTTTTAGGTGTATTTTATATATTCTTATTGACATCTGCCTAGAGGTTTTAAGTGTCCAGCTTGTGGAATATCAATAACTTGCAGTTGGACTTATGCAGTGGTAAATGTAATGTTGCATTACATTAGTTAACTAGACTTGCACTATCGGGGGCAAGCCAATAATCCCTGAAAACTGACAATCATCTGCAATATATAAATCTTATCAAAGCTAATTGTTTGGTAATTGATATGAACTGTGAAATGTGCCTCACATTGACATAATAGTGCCAGAATAATGTCCACGGAACCAATTTTTCACTGCAATACTCCACTAACTGAATGAAACTGGCACTATGAACTATGATGGTAGCACAAAAATTGTTTCTCAGTTAATCACCATCACCCAAATTTTATTTCACGTGGCCTATTATTGCTTGAATTATGTTAAAAAAAAATTTACAACTAAAGCACACCCCTTTGGATGACTCATGGTGAAGCTAATGGTCCCCAGTCTCGGTTTTAGCATTGAAGTATATCCGACAGCAGTGTTTGGGGTAAAACCATTGTATTCCCAAAACTTGATTTTAATCCAATGCCATGCAATCTATCCAAAGAAATTATTTGCAGGATTTTTCCTAGGTTTGCTAACTTGACATCAGTTATTCATGATTCACACTAAAATAGTCTTCACTGTGTATTTATTTTTCTTGATGACGATGATAAATCAGAATTTCGGCCAGTGCTTCTCAGATGTGTTGTAAAATTGCAGGGAAGTGACCCTTTTTGTTTTCATTGTAGGCTACAACAGCCAGTCCAGCTACAACTCCCAGGGAGGATGCGGTAACCAGGGCTTTGGCAACAACCACTCTCAATATTACAACCCCACAGGCTATGGCAGGGGGGACAGCAGCATGAATTACCAGTACAGATAGACTGTTAACATTCCATTTGTGAATCATCAGCACCAAGCACCCCGCGTCAGTGTCTCAAGCCTTCTCCAAAGAACTCCATCAATGGCTCGCTCGTGCTCTCTCTATTTTGCCTTTTCCATGTTTGCGTCTTGTGCTTTTTTGGGTTTTAAGTGGAGCACATGTGGGCACAGAGGGAGTTGTCTGGGCTGTTTGAGTGTCAGAGCTGAGTTGTGACTGAATTTAGTGACATGTTTTCAGTGGTCTGGTCAGTGCTCTGTCTTGTATTTTTATCCTTTTTTAATCTTTTTTTTTTTTTTATTTACCTCCGTTACCAGTCCTGGTCACTCAATATGTAAGCTCATACTGCAGATGACTCGCTACTAGCTCTGACTCTATTTCCGTGGTTATCAAGAGTTGTGTGGTGATGGTCTTTTCCCCTTCATGCTTTACTAGTAAATCGTGTAGTTTTGAACTGCAAGACTTATTCTAATTTTTGTAATAATTCAATAGACCCGAAGAGCTTTTTTATTTACAGAATCGCTTGTAATTTTGGCTTTTTGTAACAAGTTGTGATTTAGTTGTTTTAAACGATGCGTTTGGAGATTACTGGAAAATAAATGGATGTTACACCCACATTTCTGCTCATTGTAGCTTTTGATTGGGTAGGATTTGTTTATGTTGTAACAAAGTGTTTGTATTAATAAATGATTATTTTGAATATGGGTGTTTATCTGCCTTTTGACTGCCAAAATGACTCATCGCATACATTTATGGATCGCATAACTATTTCTACATTTTACCTAAATGATTCAATTTGTTCCCTTCCTGCTTTAAGATGAAAAGGAAGAACCATACGGACTGACCATTGGTTAAGATGTCAAGCAAAAATGCATGTTGTAACATTAAATACTGCAGTATCTAATGTACACTTGATTTATTTATACTTTATTTATACTTATTCTGACTAAAATCATGATGTTCACAGATCAGTAGCACAAGTTTGAAACTTCTTAAATTATTCAAAGTTGAGTCCTTGAATACAACACTCAAATGTCTTAAATGCTCGTAAAAATTGTCAGGTGAAGTACATTTTACACAAACACAATATTTTCAAATAGACTAAGCCTTAAAATATGAAAAAATTTCATTACACAAAATGCAAAGGATTTGTGTAATTATTATAGACAGGCTTTGTCAGTGATTAGCAGTAACATGTTTGTCAATTTGCGGGGTCGAAAACTGACACTACTAAAAGTTTACTTTTTCCAATGATAAGTGGTAGGTAAATTCAACAGTATATACTTACATTTTTCAATTATGACATTGTATCTAATTTCTATCAAATATGATTTTTAATCATCTATTTATATATATATTATAAATATTCCATGTATCATTTTATATATATATATCAGTGGTGGACCCGCAAGGCCTCTGCTGGCCTAAACATAATCAGGAATATATTTTTTCCACAAATATGTATTAAATTATTCCCCATGGTCTATACTCTTCATTTCATAGCTTTCCTAAGTTGGTTACTCAGCTTCCAGCCCCAGGGGGAGATTTGGAGGGCAGGGTTTATTGTCAGAGTTTTTATCCAATCATTATTCATTATCATGTGTTGCCAGGGTCAACAATCTGCCTCAAGGCCTTCCGAAGCGACAGTGCTGGCTGCATGGCCACTTAAAGTAAATGAGCACTTGTGGCGGACCTGTGGCATTAAGTCATCAGTGTCAAGTTTGGCCTCACTGGTGCCATCTAGCGGGCTTATTATAGCATCAGTGCATGCATGTTTTTTGATTGCATACACGATAGAGAGAGGCGGGGCTATGTAAAGTGGGCAGACACGTCAATTTGATAAGCAGTAAAATAAGGAAATTCATCATTTGTAAGAAGAAAAGAAAAAAAATTGATCATTTGTGTAGCAAAAGCTCGCTTGATCTTGATTTTCAGTATGAGTACGGACTGTGAAAGCGGGGCCTCACGATCCTTCTGACTTTTTGGATTTTAAGCAGGAGGTGTCAGAAAAGTTACCACAGGGATAACTGTAAACAACTTTTTAAAGAAAAGGTGGTTCTAGTTTTTTCACCCCACAATGGCTGAAGGAGGCGAAGATATCGACTTGGTCATGGATTTAATTACGCCATTCTCAAGAAAAACTTTTAAAGAAAAGACACTGTAAAGAGAGACTGCCTGACCCCTTATATTAATGAAATATTTCCGACAAGCACGGACCTCGGACGTTCGGTCACACGTTGCATGGTGGATCGCGCTGACCACAGTCGGACCTGGGTCCGTGCCTTGGTACACAGGATCCATGGGTCTATGCCTGTCCATGCCTGGGTCCGTGATCGGTGCCCTGCCGCAATCCCTACCGATCACGTGCACGCCATTGGTGCACGCACGCAATTGGTGCGCGATCGACATCATTGGTGCACGCGATCAGTGCATCGACTGTGCAGAACTGGGTCAGGCCATCGCGCCGTGCACACCTGGGTCGGTCGCTGTGTCTGATCGATGTCATTTCCTTTTGTTTCTCTGTTATTAGTGTACTCAGTA
>JAPTHA010000028.1:3076967-3094372 GCA_029814585.1 Gymnapogon annona
TAGATGGTTGACTCTCATACACTATTATAATGTTGCCCACTCAACATCCATTGCAGCCTGGTGGTCCTGGAAGGGAGATCCCCCCTCCTGTGGTACCTTTTCAAGGTTTCTTTTTCCTCCATTTGGGGTTTTTGAGTTTTTCCTTGGCCTGGTGGGGGGTCAAGACCAGCGTATGGCGTCATTTATTGTCATCTGTGGGCTGTGAAGCCCTTTGAGACTTTTTGTGTGACCTAAGGGCTATATAAATAAAATTGATTTGATTTGATTCGATATAGAGCAGGTTGTCTGGTAACTGAAGGGTTGGCGCTTCGATTCCCACTCTCTCCTGATCATGTGCCGTTGTGTCCTTGGGCAAGACACTTCACCCATCTTGCCCATCCCTGGGCAAGATGCCCTGAGTAGCTGGGTTAGGTCCCAGTGACCCCCATGACCCTGCGAAGGATAAAGCGGGTTTGGAAGATGAATGAATGAATGAATGAATGAACACAGCAAACTTCTACTCATCCTTGTATGACCACAAACTTCCACCAGCTTCTTAAGCTAAAATCGTAGGTGCCTTTAATGCTGCAGCACAGCCTATGCCCTGCAGAAACCCAATCTGGTGACGTGAAGCCTTCTGCTTGGTCTGATGAAATCTAAGAGAACACTAATTGCATGTTCTATGTGCCCATGTGCAATGGACACATAGAACATTTTAAAATCTAATCCTTTCTTTGAACGAACTGTACTTAAATTATTTTTTTTATGTACATTTTTTTTCAAGATGCTCTCTCCTTGGGTAAAGGATCTTTATATCCCTCCTTCCTATGCTGGCAGAACAACTGTCGTGACTGTCTGTGAGTCAGAACAGGCAATGTTGTTTCCTCTAGGCTGAATTATGAAGCCTAATTATGAATCGGTTGCGTTTATTATTGACGTTGTCTTCATTAGAACAATAAAAAAATGTTCGTTCAATGCTCCATGCTAATATTGACTGAAAACAACTACTACTTTTAGCTATTTCCGAATATAAATACTTCTGGATTTATTCCCATTATGATCTCGTAATCCAACCTGTTTTTGCCGGTGGTTCAGTGAGGTGCTGGAAATCCTCATTATAGTTTTTTTTTTACAAAATTATTTGTATTTGATGATGTACTTGACAGTATATTACATTTAGTAGACGTCTGTAGCGGTTCATTAAACCGCAGTTAGCGTTACTTACAAGAACAGTCTCCTAAACGCATAAACTCCCGCCTTTAGTTTCTGATTCACTGACTCTCTTGTCAATCAAACCGCTGCGTGCTCTAATTGGTCATCAGTTTCTTCTAAGGGGTCTCTCTCTTTTAAGCGTTAGCAGGACAGTGGAGATTTTGTAGCGGACTTCTCCGAAGTGTTGTAAAGTGAAATTATCCTCTCGCCATAACCGCTTTAAGGCTGGAAATGTTTACTCAGTGTCGCCTATGAGCAAGCTTTGGCTCAGAAGAGACATTCTGCAGTCATGGAATTGGAGGAGAAACCGAAATATGGTAATTATTTAAAGCCCCGAAGTGGCATGCTTCATTTCATTTATCCCGGGATAGCTACCAATCTGCGACTTTAGAGCGGTTCTTTTTGACGCAAGACAACAACAATGTACGGGATATTGTAAGAGCACAAATATAGTAACTGTATTTTAAGAATATGTAGCTCTCTTGACTCTTGTTTTCGCTTTTTCTTCTCGTAAATGGCCATGAACCGGTGGGGTACTTTCTGTATGCATATGCAAATCAACGCAGCTAAATATTAATTTTACTTTGGTTTCATTTCTGCGCGCAGAGGTATCGTCTACACAAACTGCAGACGGTATATATATTTTTAAATGGAAGAAAGTATGCATTTGCCACAAAGTAACTACATCGTTTATTGTAACGATGTACAATGTCCCAGTTGGTGTCGTGCTCGTCCAGTTGCTGCTACATTCCTCACATTGGCAACTGGACCTTAGCAGACGCCCAGCTATGTATAGAACACAGCTTATTAGAAAATACCTCCAGCATGTGAAGGGTTCTCATTTGTAAACCGAGTGCCCCCACCTTCATTTTCTTCTGTTCCCATGTGTGAAGTGCAATGCTTAAAAGCAGAACAGTTTCTCTATATTGTGTGGTTTAGATAGAGGCACAAATGCCCCTCATAAATGTGTTGTCATACTGGCACACCCTGCTGTAGGTTCAGATAAACAGCTCTGTGTTAAGTAACACAAAACAGACTGTAATTACCTCAGTGGGGAACATGTTTACTATACAATGGCCTTGTCTTTCCTTTGACTTTGTGCATAATCATTGCGTTAAGTTTTGTAAAAAGAAATGCTCATCATACTCTCTCCTGAAATGGATTAAGTCGTTGGTGGATGTTGTAATGTAGGGACTAACATTATGATGCACTTTGGTGGGTGATTCCCATCACTCCTTTGTGCACTGGCTGGCCTCTGTAATGTAGCATTTAGTGTTTTCCTCCACTCTCCGGCCCACACCCTTTTCCAGTCCGATAGCTGCTTGAATGACAAAACTATTAATTTAACTTGGTCCATATCGACACAAAGCAAGACAACAAACATGAAGGAAATGAGAAAATAGGTAATTGTGTTTGGTTTTACTGGAGACTTCTCTGGTTAATGGGTTCCAAATTGAATCTGTGGTTTCAGAAAACAGCCTCAAGAAAGTTTTAGTGAAGTACTTCTTTTTAGGACATTAAACCACATGCTCATTGATTTCTCTCTGGGTACCACGAGAACAGTGTGTGTTTAATCACAAAGGAAGCAAAGCTGCTTCCTTTGTGTTTCTATACATTTCTCTGCAACCCTTTCAGTCTAAGTTTATTTCTAACTGTATAATCTTACATGCCTTTTCAGAGTAGCATATTGTAGTAATTTTAGGCTGAGATAAATCCAGAAACCTCAATGACAGGATTTTAGGCAGTTATGCAGCCATGCCACAGTGCAGATGAGGTGTAATTAAAGGACATATTTAGAAGAGTAATTTGAAACCTGATTCTAAACCTACCTCTCTGAAGTTTTACAGTCTTAGCTTTTGAAGTGTATTCTGTTTGTTTTGTGTTCACTTTCCGTCCTATTTTTTCTCCAGAAAGATCTCAACAGCCACCTGTTTCAACTTATATCTGCTTGATCATATCCAAGCAAGTCAGACGTGATCATGTGACTCTACTAACTGTCAGTGTGGTTTTGCTAACTCGCCCACAAGTCTGAAATGCACAAACAGCAGGGTGGGACTGACTGACAGGTTGTTACAGTCAGGGAAAATGACTGTGAGAAGTAGAGATACTGATTTTGAATACTGAAGCAGGACCACCCAGGAGAACCATCATCATTAACTATTCTGCGTGTCAGTTCTTTAAATAGTCAGTAGCATGGCTATTTATTTTGGCTGACCCTACCTCCATTATTGTCAGGACTGTCCTTTTTATTTAGTGGCTACCTTAACGGTCATAGTTTACTCCAGTGTTCCTCGAAACACTGCCTGAGAACAGGGGTTTATTAATAGCCTGCTTGCAATAGAAAAAGGTATCCTGTTTCATTTAAATAGGTGTGGTTAGTTTCACTTTTCATGTCTCTCAAGACTGGCTCATTGATTGTTGACAAAACAAACATTCAGGGGAAATGCCAGCAAAGAAGAGTTTAAGTAACTGGTACGACCGTCCAAGCATTATACTTGTAGTCGGGCAGTGAGCAAGCATGAGGAGAGAGATTCGGCAGTGGCTACAGCTTTTTATACAAGGCATGGCAACCACTGCTGTTTTGTTTATGGAGTGTCTCAATAACCACTGCTCCAGCAACTGCCAACTGCAGTTGGTTGCTTACTTAGAATATCCTTGTAACCTGTGAGGAGTAAAAGAGAGGAGGGAGGAGCCAGGGGCAATCCCAGCACCTTGGGTGTCACATGTCTGACTTACTGAGCAATAAGCAGAAGCCGTGTGCTACTGTGAAGTCAGCAGGATTTCAAGACATTACACATCTTAACACTGAACTTGTGAGAAAGGTTGTTTTAACATGACACCTAGATTTGTCAAACATTATCCTTTGGATCTTGAGAGTAATCCCACCCTGTTTTCCCACAGATTTCTGTGTGACTGCAATGATGTTTCCTTTGTAGCACTGTAAATAGATCTGATGTTGGACGGAAACACTCCACTCCCTCTCACTCTAATGAAAGACATGTGGGAGACTTTCACATGGTATGAAAGTCTCTCTACTTAACTGTCTGGCCATGATATCACAGCCGTTTTAGATATTGTCCTCACTTTTCTTAGCTATTTTTCATTTCCTCTTTTTAATTCTTTCTGTGAATTTGGGCACTGAAAGCCTTGAAAATGAGAAATTTTGAACAACTACTTTTACATCACTCCACAGATTTTTTTGGGGGGGAGAGTGATAGAAAAAAGCACAGAAACACAGGGATGTTAGCACTTGGTCAGGATGAGAGACAGGTCCAAAATAAATATTCTATCTGAGGAAAAAACCCTGCTGGGAAAACAATAAGGGACATATTTTGGTTTCATGATTTCTGCTATGAAAAGTCACAGTTGGTACCATAAGTTAGATTCTGTGTTAGATGTGTTTAATTCTGCGTATATTGTCATGAAAAACTAGAAATGTCATTGAATTTGAAAAGTTTTGGAAAATCCGATTGACTGTGTTTCACTTAAATCTGTATAGTTTCAGTTAAAGGTTCAATGTGCTCCTTACTAAGATGACTGAATGTTACATCTTTTCTGTTTCCTTCTGGCTATTTCGTATTTCTCTCCTGTTGTCTTCTGAGTGTCAACGTAGACTTTCATTTTCATTTCACATAACTACACAAGCACATGCACATCATACCCACACAGTACCAAACGTAAAACGTTTATTAGTATTAGTATTTATTTCCTGTACACCACTGCAATAATCAAATCTTGGAAAAAAAATCAGCCACGCAGTAGTGTAATGGTTGGTACAATTACCTCAGAGGGCGTGGGTTCCAGATTCAACTGTCAGGGCCATTCTGTGTTTCGTTTATCAACTCTTCTGTGGGAGTTTCCACTGGTGTCCCCATTCCACAAGCACATACTGTACAGATAAATGCTACTGTTCCCAAACCACAGTTCTAATGAAGATCTGGAATTACATCATTGACAGCTCACTACTCCATATGTGCTGACACGCTAATACTGAGTACTGTGTGAATAAGGATAGGTATAATGCAGGGACTTTATTTCTGTAGGAATAATAAAACAAGTTAAACTGACAGAACTCTGATAATTAAAATGAGAATCTGATTTCACATATGGTTATGCATTGGTGACCCAATAATATATATAGTCTGTGACCCATTTCGGGGCCTTATTCTGAGTTTGGAAAAGGCATGTTTGATAATAAGTATCACGATTAATGAACGTACAATAGAAAGACATTCCAGTGTTGGAGTGGATGCAGAAAGCAGCTCATTCTTTGGAAGCTGTTGCCTGTCTAACAACTCATTGTAAAGAGTATTCACAATGAAATTACTCCTTGTGTTGCAAATGGCATTTCTGTTTCTAATGATGTTAGTGAATGCACAAGGTCTGTCTGGTTGCTTAGTGGTGGTTCGGTGGAATTAGATTAGATCCCTTGGAGAGCTTTTAACAGATTAAAACTGTTACTCATTGCAACCCTCATGGCTTCGCTTGTTGCATTAAAGTTTTTTTTTTTTTTTTAAACTTTTTTTCCTGTCTAAAAAACCACAATGGTGAGGTTTCTTTCACATGCTGCCTGCATGTCAAACACACAGATCATATAGATTAGAATGAATCACACATGACATGTAAACCACTAGCCTTACTTACCACCATGTAGTAGTGAAAGGACAATAGACCGAGGTTGTTGTGACACTCCTGTCATCTAATGTCATCATCCAGCAATGCCAAATTCCTCCAAATACTAAACCACTTCTTTCTTTAGAAAAAAGTTCTTCTGTTTTGGAAATTACAGCAAAGCCAGTACTGGCCATGAAACAAGAACAGAATGGACGGAGCTGGAAACTTTAGATCATTCCAACAGAGTGTTTTGTGTGTCAGCATCTGGCAAACATATTTGTGGCTTTTTTTTTTCTTTTTTTCTTTTTGTAACTGTGGAATAAGTTTAATGAATCCAAAAGGGTTTGTGTGGTCTATGACTGAATATGTCCAGAAATGTTAACATGACAAAGTGCCCCATCATTGAGGAACAATAATCACTTCATGATAAATTTCAAATGCCAAGGTTAAAGTGCCCGTTATTTGTAGCTTTAAATAATTTGTTTGTAACACAATAAGAATAAAAGACATCGAAGATTTAAATAAGACAAAAAACCATTGTGAAAGATACAGCAAAGATCAGAGTTAAGAAGTCTAATAAAATGAAAGATACAGTAAAATAAATAATGTTTCAAAAGATACAAAAGAATGTGATAAAAGATGCGACAACTTCAAACTTTATCAGTAAAGTTAAGGAAAAATAAATGTAAATATTCTGATGAAAAGTAAAGATGACGTTGATCACTGCAGTGTACAATTGTATCACAATAAATAGCTTTGTTTCTCACCCATAGAGAAGCCAATTCCTGGTAACAATACTTTTACGGCAATACAGTACTTTTAGAAACATACTTTGCTGTTTTTATTTGCATTTTTTTAAAATTTAGCCTTCACTTTTCCAGGTAAGTCTACTGAGAACTGGTTCTCATTTATAGTGACGACCTGGCTAAGAGGCAGCATTTACACACACACACACACACACACATAAGAACATAAAAGCTGATACATAAAAACTGACAGATATTTTGCTGTCTTGATGATAACGTGCTGCTTTCAGACAAACGATATGCTACACACCTCTATGTAATACTCCTCCTCTTCCTCCTCTACAGATACTCAACAGGAAGCAGGTAGCTAGAATTCCTGGTTGTTTTCCCTAAACAGATGTTTCTGATAACCTCGAAGCAACTTAAAGCTGCACCCACTCCACAAGTCCCCGCCTCTTCTTTTCCTCCTTTCTCTTGTCTCTCTGTGGACAGAAAAACAATCAAAATGACCGAAAGATGAAAAACAAAAAAAAAAACATACTCCGATTTCCTTCCAAAGTGGGAGGGGATGCTCAGGTGGAGCTCAGATTGGAAAGAGGCAGGGTAAACACAAGACAAGTGTAAGGTGGAGCCTAAAGCCGCCTGTGCTCACTGCTACTCAGGGACAGGTTGAACTGGTTTCTCCCTTCACAATACCTGTGTTTCTTCGCGCTCTCAGCCACTATCCACCAGCTGAAGCAAGGGGAGAGAAGTGAACCACATAAAGCGACTGAAAAATCAGGTCGACTAGCATTAACAAAAAAAAGGGTTCTACTTTACATTTCAACATTTGGCCCACAAAGGAATTTCAACATGCCTGAGGAGGGAGAATATTTTGGAAAGCATGGTAATTGCTCTTTTTGTCCTGTCATTATCTGAGAAATGTGCTTTTTCAATGAATCTCTTGACAAGTGAATTTGCCTCATGGAGTGCAGTGTGTTCTGAGCGAAACTGGAGTTTTACCATTGACGCTGTGGGCGAAAATGGGTGTGTTTTTTGTTGAGTATGCCTCTGCTGATTGTGTAGGTGTGTGAAGGCAGGAGCTTTGTTTTTATCAGTGGTTTTCCCTCTTGTACAAATGTGACTTAGCTGTAGATTATTAGAGGATTGCGCAGATTAGAAAGTAGAGGCTGCTGCTTATTCTGAACGTACAGCTGAGAAGCTTCACTGGTTGTGTATTTATTTGTAAGAGAGGCCTCTGTTTTTAGGTCATGCAAATCTCTGAGTTTTTGTATGAAAACCTGTACTCGCCACAAGAATAGCACCACAGAGAGGAACAACACTGACATCTTACCACATATGTGAAATACAACACCTGTTCTCTTTCTAACAGGAAGCTCGCACTTCTCTAAGAGCTTGTATCGTAAATGCATGCTGCAGCATTATCCCTTCAGACCACATACATAATTAATATGCAAAGACGCCACAGAGAATATCATAGTCCTTTGACCAGACGTAAAGGAGTTATGATGCCACATGTCAAACTGAAGCTAATTCGGAATTTAAGGAGACAAATGGTCAGAATTGCTTTTATAGGCACAATGTTCACTGAGGAATTTAGTTTGGATATGAATGTGCAAGGGGAATTTGCTTAAAAACATCTGCACCTGGTGTTCCTGACATACTGACCTTAGATACCCTGCAGCCAATGTAACTATGCATCAACCTGCAATGATAATACTACTACTATAATTTATTAAGTAGAATTGATGATGGTACTGCCTTATAGGTGTGCTTATTATAGAATGAAGAAGTAAAAACCTTTTTTTTTTTCTTCTGTGCTGATAAATTCATCGTTTTGGGTCTTGCCGTAAACCAACCAAGAATTTTTAGCAGAATAATAGGTCTAAGTGATATCGTGTAAGCCCCCTCTAGTGGTGGTGTTTGTTATGCTACTACCTTATTCCTCATGGCTCTGCCCCTGCACAGTCACCAGGGAGGAATTTGTTGGGTTGTCAGGCGTGTCTGCCTTTAGGGAAAAAGTCGTGTGACAGGAGAAGAATGGGAGGAAGAAGGGGCTGTTTTGGTTTGTGAACTGAAATCACCCTCCCTGTTGTCAAACAAATCTGCCTGAACCGCTATGCACATTAAATCCCTTATTAATTAGTTACAATTTTAATGAACTGCTCAGCTGCTGATGGCACAGTGTTGTCACTGTGGCACTGAATCAGTGATTGCATAAGAGCTGTGTCTGTGTTGTGTTTTCTGCTGCCACGAGAGTTCACATAATGATGTTTTCTCCCCTTTTTGCCTCTTAGGTGAGCCGAGGAAGTATGATCCAACTTTCAAGGGCCCGATCCATAACAGGTGAGACAGATGTGTTAGTTTACCTCTGTCATGTAGGTTAGGGATGCACTGATCGAATACTGGTATCATATATCAGTCCAATACTGACTCAAACAGCTGGGCCAGGTATGTATTATAATGGCTTCAATACATTTGTTTACCCATTCAATATTTACCAAGGATCTGGTGTGTGAGTCATTATTTTTTTTTTTACCACAATTCAGCAGCAAAGTTGTTTGTTTATTTTTTTGTAAAGGTAGAATAAGAATGTTTAAAGTCAAAATAGTCATTTTTATCAGCCCCTTAGGGACACACAAAGGGTATTGAATTGAATGTTTATTATTTAGTATTGGATCAGTTCAGTCACAGAAATTTTAAAAGTTAAAATGGTGCATTCGTGTACATACTGCGAGAAGTTTTTGTCAACCTTCTAATCTCTGTCCATTCTAGGAGCTGCACAGATATTGCATGCTGCATCCTGTTCATTATTGCTATACTGGGCTATTTTGCAGTTGGAATACTCGGTAAGAGAGCAGCACAGCAGTTTGGTTTATCTGTAGAATTACAAACCCAAAATATATGAAACTCAGATATTTTTTTTGTTTATTTTTCTGTTCTTGCACTTGTAGCCTGGTCCCAGGGTGACCCCAGAAAAGTGATCTATCCCACAGACAGTCGAGGCCAGTTCTGTGGACAGGCTGGCACCCCACTTGAGTGAGTTTACACAGTAGGCCATACTGTTCCTGTTACTCTTCTTTCATTTGTATTTGGGGGTCAAACCTTAAAATAAAAAAATCTTGTGTTTTTTTCACTTCAGTGGGAAAATGGGATAAGGTCGAGGAGCTTAGGGAATTAAAAAAAGACATCCGCAGTGTTATATGACTGCATCGAACTGAAATGTATCATTCTGTAATATACACGATGATGATGTTGTTGATCTGCTCTGGTTAAACTACAGTGATATCACTGTTACTGTTGATCATTTATTTTTGTTAAAGGTTGTATGTGACATTGCTACTGGGGTTGTCTCCTTTTATTTAATAATAATACATTGGATTTGTATAGCGCTTTTCAAAAACCCATGGACGCTTACAGAGGTTAAACACATGGGGAGGGGGTCACTAGAGAGAGATGGCAGGACAGTAACTGCAAAAGTGGAGTGCACAGTGGGATAGTGGGATTTGGTCCTTTACACTCAGGGCCAAATGAAGCACCTAATCATGACCTCCATCACTGATTGTATGTAAAGATGTGCCTAATAACACTGTGAATTAAAAGTGAACAAAGTCTCTAGGATGTCGCCCCCCTGGTTTGTGGTCAGCTTTTCAGAAGCGACATTACCTTATCTGCTGCTGTTAGGTTCCATTATGCACCATTCTAACCCTAACCCTCATCACCATATTGCACACACTATATTCTGCTCCAAATTGATTTTCTATATGGCTAATTTGCTCTTATTTGAACTATTTTAATGCTCATATATAACAACATGAGAGGGAAACGGTATCTTAATTCTCCACATGTTCTGTGTCGACAATAAAGAATCTATCAATCTTGAAGTTTGTCTTTCTGGCCATTAGTATCTTGTGAGTTGCTGGGAGAAGAGTGAGGGATGAAAGTCACCAGGCTTATTCTTTCAAAACACTGACCACGTCTGTTATTTTGTTAAAAGCCATGTCATTTGAGCTGCGTAAATGTACCAGTGAGTACACCAGCCGATCAGCCATTTTGGTTCAGTTGTACACAGTGGGTGGAAACACCATCATGTTATGGAGTCCTTAGAAAGTATTTGGGATAATTTCTCCCAAAAACAACTCTTCTACACCTTTTCTTGTTCTAATCACTTATTTGTGTATTTCACTGTGCATTGTTTTCTGCCTTTTAATAGGAACAAGCCATTTTTGTTCTACTTCAACATCATGAAATGCGCTAGTCCCATGGTGCTGCTGGAGTTTCAGTGTCCTACCACACAGGTGTGATGGCATCTTTTATAGTCTTCCTGTTTTGTCAGCATATTCTAAAATAGTCAAATCATGGCATTTATCTTTTCCATTAAATGGTTCTCTATTTGTACTGGTGTTACTGCATGGTGATCAATGTTTCCTCATTTTTAGATGTGCGTGGAGAAGTGCCCAGAAAAATTCATGACATTAATGAAAGCCTACGTCAACAGAAATGACTTTGACTATTACAAGAAATACTGTAAAGAAGGCCTGACTAATTCAATGGTGAGTTTAGGGCTGGCATTTAACCTTGTTTGGTACTTGTTTAATTGGATGGGACCATCATCGTCTTCTCAGGCACATTGGCATCTATTTGAGTTGTACTGTGTTTCAGAGCGTCCCACAAATCTTAAAGGAAGGCCTCTGTCCTGCCATGCTGACTCCGAGCTTACCCTGTGAGTTGTCCTTAACGTAGATCACTCTTTGCACACAGCCACCGATGGTATTTGTGACATAAACAAACATTTTTTTTCTCTTGCTTTCTTCCAGTCACCCGTAGATGCTTCCCAGCTTTAGGCCAGAAAGGAGGTGTGATAACTGTGGGAAACATCACACACTTTGAAGATGGAACTGGAAAGGTCAGAGAAGCAAAGGATCTTGTGGACGGTGTCAAGTGAGTGTTGAACCTGTGGTCACTCAGAATAATGTTCAGTATGGCTTGGTAATTAAACAATCTGCAAATAGGACTGTATGTGGATAACAATAACAAGCTGTGGATATATCTAATTCTACCTCACAAGATTTATCAATTTGACACCAGACAATCAGTCTTTGGTCAAATTTGAAACCCACAATTTGTGGGTTTCACAAATTGTGGGTTTCAAACGCTTGTGCCTAAGCGTTTCAAGGGTGGAATTTTATCATGTTGTGTCAGAGTTTGACACAGATCAGTAACAATGTGGAGTAGTTGAATCTACCACCAACAAGGACTTTGTGGTGCATTCAGGTGCACACGAAAGTAATTTACATTGCAAAATGTAGCTCATTGTCGATTATTTACATGTACTTTTCCAACACTTCAATCACAGACCTGTTGTATTTGGTCCCCATTTGACAGACTAATATACAGAATAATAATATAGAAGAAGAGATTGGTCATTTGCTCCACCAGTTGTCATTGTCAAAGTAAACCAAAAGGAATAATCCTAAGTAAATAACAGACTTTCAATGAAGTGAAGATAGTTATTTTTGTATCTGTTATCTGGTGACTAGTATGTCCCTGAGTATCTAATATTTGGTGTTAAAAAGGCTTAACATCATCTTACTTGTCATGATTGATATTGAAATAACAATTCTGATTTATGTATTTAGAATGATGATCTCTTTTGGGCTTTTTCCCTTCTGGGGTCGCCACAGCGATTCCAATTCGCGTATATGATTTGGCAGGAGTTTTTATGTCGGATGCCCTTCCTGACAGAACCCAGTGGACGCTCATACCAGGGATCGAATCCGGGTCCCCTAGGCACCAGCCTGGTGCTTTACCAACTGAGCTATCCAACTGGGGTGATTTATGTATTTAGAATGAGTTTTAAAAATGTATTTTATTGAATCTGTTTTTACTGTGCTCTGACTCTTTCATTGTTTATGTGTTGAGCAAATGCACTATACAAGTAAAATGTATTATTAGATTTTGAGATCCCTTCTTGGAACTCAAGAATATGTCTTTAATGTCCATTCAACGGCATTGAATTTAAGACCTTAAATTTATCTTTTGGTTTCAAACTGGAAAAGCTAGTGATCTGATTCAATCAATCAATTTTATTGTCAATCCACCATATAACATGCAGAGAATCGAAATGACGTTTCTCTCTGGCCATGCAGTGCAAAAGTGTACAAAGTGTTTATATACAAGGGCCTGTGTCTGTCATTTACAACATTGTATGACAATGCAAATGCTTAAAGAGTAAATGGTGTAGTTTGTAAAATGTAAGAAGGATTGAGGATTATTAAATCATACGCACTGAAGAGTAGAGACATGCAAAAAATACCAAGATCATGTTTTACTTCCTGTTATTTGGCTATATTACTGATCCCTAATGTAAAGGTTCACTCGTATTGAATATAGTCTCTCAGCCCTGTCACAGATTTGACATATATTAGCTGAACAGGAATTTCCACTCTGTAAATAAATGTGACTCTTTCCACAGGAATGCTACTATTGTCATTGAAGCTCGACAGGTAGTCATGAAAATCTTTGAGGATTATACAAAGTCCTGGTACTGGATCCTGATGTAAGTCATCTGTGTTTTGCCAATATACTTCCTGCTGCTCATTCACCTTAGTGCACTTTATCAGCAAGGAATGGAAACATCATGGCTCTGTCTCTGTGCTTCCCTTCTTTTGTCACACCTTGTAGAGGCTTGGTTATTGCTATGGTCACCAGCTTGCTCTTCATCATCCTCCTCCGCTTCCTGGCAGGGATCATGGTCTGGGTCATGATTGCACTGGTGATACTAGTCATAGGATATGGTAAGCGTCATGGCACCTGAGACTTCATCTATATGATGTTCTGCACTTGAGCATTTGCCCACAGTTGAAGCTACACTGCTTTAAAACAAATTTACTGCACGTTTACACGTTATGGTGCTCAAAGCGCTTTACACTGACTCACATCTACCCATTCACACAGCAGTGGGCAGCTGTTACACCATGCTAGACCCCACTGGGAGTGTCTTGCTCAAGGACACTTCAACATGTGTACAGTTGGAGCCAGGATTCACACCACCGACCCTTTGGCCGTTGGACGACCCACTCTACCAACTGAGCCTCAGCTGTCCAAAAAAAAAGAGCATTTCCTTTCTCAGTATCTTATGTTTTCTTGTTTTGTCGTTATTCATCAGGTATCTTCCACTGCTACATGGAGTATGCATCCCTGAAAGGAGAGCCAGGCGCTAATGTGACTCTGCAGGAACTGGGCTTCCAGACAGACTTCACAGTCTACCTGCAGATCAGACAGACATGGCTGGCCTTCAGTCAGTGCACAACAAATGTAGTCGTGCTGCTAACATTGAGAAGCTTGCCAGTTTTGCTTACTCTGTTGTCCTTCTTCTTTAGTGATTATCTTGGCCATTGTGGAGGTGATCATCATCCTACTGCTCATATTCCTCAGGAAGAGGATACTTATTGCCATCGCTCTCATCAAAGAAGCCAGCAGGTCAGAACGAGAGGAACAGTGGAGGACAAATACAAAAACAAATCAATAAATGTTTGGCGTTAAATTGTTCTGTACTTTTAGAACAAATCATTATGGTGGATGACCTGTCAGACTAATAGCGCAGGTGTAGATACATTTGTCAAAAGAGTTTTTTGGGCTTGAATGATTTGAACTAAATAGTGCCATATTTGATTTGACAGAGCCATTGGTCACGTCATGTGTTCACTTTTCTACCCACTCTTCACTTTCCTCCTCCTGGCCATCGTCATTGCCTACTGGGCAGTCACGGCTGTGTATCCTTTCAATTGTCAAAGAGTATTGCTTTTGTCACTGTTGGACTGATGTGTGACCATCATGACAATATAAGCAGAAGTGTCATGTACAGTATGTACTGAATTATTAGGGATGATGCATTTAATGTGGTTTATGTTCCAGACATACATGAAGTCTTATGTGATTGTTTCCTAATTCTCATCCCTTGTCCTCAAGTTTGGCTTGTGCACGTATACATGAATGAAATGTATGCATTTTCTTTCATGGAAAAAAATGTTGTAAGCTATAGAAAATGTATCTTGCATCTTAATTTTTATTTCGGTTTACCATTTTCCATTCTCCATGTACATACAGCAATTATTCTGTCACAGTCGTGTCTTCAGATTTATTTACAAAAAGGCCCTATGTCGAAGCTGTTTTATAACACTTTTGCTTGAGAAAGCAAAAGTGAGTGAAACTCTCTAAACTAAATGGACTGTATTTTATCAGAGAGTGACAGCTTGATCATATAATGAGCAACTTCACAGAGTGGCATAGAGTAAAACCATGAATTTCTGATGTCTGTTTATGCTTCAGAGACCTTGTAATTCCCAAAAGTATCTGCCAAATGTCCTTGACAGCACATATCAGTTTCTTGTCTACCTCAAATGAACCGGTCTACAAAGTTTTCAATGAGACACTATGTGAACACTCAAGAGCCACTTGTGAACCAGCGGTAAAGTTCTCTTTTCATCCTTGTTGTAACCTTTAGAGCTCAGTGAGCTACCTTTTACGTGGAGTCTATTTAGTGCAAACGTGCAGAGAAATAATGGAAGCGAATTTCCATAAAGAACAGAACATGGCAGTCGCGAAACTGTTGGTCTATAGATGTAAAAGCTCTTTTTGTTTAGAATTTAAAGAGATTTATGGAGTGTTGATTTAAAAAGTACTGTTAAAATAAATGTTAAAGCAAAGAAACTAATCCAGAAATGTTGAAATAAGAAACTACTTTTCCCATGATGATGAGTTCTTTCGGCTTCTCCCTTCCGGGGTTGCCACAGCGAATCCAATTCGCATATTTGATTTGCCAGGAGTTTTTACGTCGGATGCCCTTCCTTGAAAATACTTAACAGTAAAAGAACATGTTAAAAATGCCTTTTTTCTTCTGATTAAATGCTTCAGATATGACAGTCACTTTAGTCTGAGTCCATGTAAACAAGTCAGATTCTCCAATTAAAGGTATCTCAAATAGGCTGAATAAATACTGGTCATGTAAACATTGCAACAGCCTGTGCTTAGATGTGTTCCTTGCATTAACTGCGTCTCTCTGGTTCCTAATATAGAACTATTCCACCAGTCCAATGAAAGCTCAGTGTCCGGACTCGGAGTGCCTTTTTGCTTTCTATGGTGGAGAGACTGTTTATCACAAGTACCTGATCGGACTACAATTCTACAATGTGTTCCTCTTCTTCTGGTGTGCCAACTTCGTCACAGCTCTGGGACAGATGACCTTAGCTGGGGCCTTTGCCTCTTATTACTGGGCATTTGTCAAACCAGATGACATGCCTGCCTTCCCAGTGTTCTCTTCTCTTGGGAGATCTCTCAGGTATGTGTGTGTTAAAATTGTGACATAGTCTCACATTTGATGCATTTTGCAGCTGCTGTGTTCAATTCCTCAATATATGTGTATCTTTAGGTATCATACAGGAACTTTGGCATTCGGCTCCCTCATCCTTTCGATCATTCAGATCATCAGAGTTCTGCTGGAGTATCTGGACCACAAGCTTAAAGGTGTGCAGCATTTCATCATCAGGATGTGTGTACTGTCTAGGGGTAATTAGAATGTTGAGTGCTGACCAACAGTACATAGTCAACCTGTTAAATCCATGGCTGTTTGCTCCTTGTTGGAATCATTTCAATGTAACTCAAAACAATTATTTAGCTGACAGCAGAGGCTTCATATGTAAAGTCAGTAATCCGAAAACAAAAGGCATGACAAAGTTTGTAATTATCGTATCCTCATGCAACCTTTACTAGTATTGACTTCAGTTAATCACTTTGTTTTAGCTATAGAGAAATAATAGTTATACTTTTGGAAGTGCTTTGTGTTAGCTTGGCAGTGCTAACTATGTAATACGGTCTTTTGCTTTATGACATGCAGCGTTTTTAGGCTCTTGGGTTGTTTGATTGTTTGAATTGTGTTCTGTTTTCTTATTATTGGTTTTGCTAATATTCTCCTGGTTACATGAAAGTTTAGCATATTACTACAAGCAATACCATGGCAACAGGAAGAGGTAACTTCAGGCAAAATAGCCTAAGCGCAACCTGAATATTATTGATGAGTAAGAGAGAAACAACTGAAAACAAATATCTGGTTGTAAAAAGTACATTTTCTGTAAATATTTCAGCTACAGAAAGGACTATTTACTGTAAACAGGTGCTTCATTGACAGTGATCACATGGCCAGACAGTCAGTCAGCTGGTGATGCAAGTTACCTTATTTCCCCTCTACAACAGCTCTCGCTTTTGCGATGGATGAAACTATATGTAAAGTCTTCAGCTGATTTTCAGATGGATAGATAGGCTTTCTTGATGCAGAAGATGATTTCTTATCCTGTTATAGAACAGGATAGGTAAGAAGTCTGTGTAATTTAACAATATGGTGCAATAATAAATTGTAATGTGTAAGTGAAATGTAACTTTTTAGCCCTATAGCTTTCCTTTTAAGAAGGACAAATTGATGATGAGTTCCTGACACAACCCTTGTATTTTATCAGGGCTTGGGACCAGCACAAGGAGACACAGGCCCCCTTGTGGCTACAAGAAGGACAAATTAACCTAAAAAAAATTTCAAGCTATAGTAGTGCAGAATTGGACCGTTTTAACAAATAATGTAAAAGAACAAAGGTGATCACAGTGATGACTTGTCTCTGGTGTCAAATTCTCACCTCTCTATCAATCATGGTATCACTTACAGGAGCCCAAAATAAATTTGCCAGGTTCTTGTTGTGCTGTCTGAAGTGCTGCTTCTGGTGTTTGGAGAAATTCGTCAAGTTTCTCAACAGAAATGCTTACATTATGGTAAGTCCCTTGTCTTTGACTCCAAACTCAACCGTGTTA
>JAPTHA010000028.1:3114120-3128308 GCA_029814585.1 Gymnapogon annona
ATTTAAGTACTGTTAAATGCTGGTTTTCTATTGATGGTGCTTGGAGCCACCAGTACATGGGACAATGAGATAGACACAACACAGTCTTTCTCTTGTGCAGCTCACAAATGATTCATGAGGGGCAGTGTGTTTGCATGACACTGATTGTCACCATTGTCACGGGCATCAATGTAACTCAATGTGTTGGTTACTCTGAAATCCAAATGTTCATGCTGAGGAATCAGAAAACTGCCTTCAATATCCAACTGGTGTGTTCAGATCTATTATGCTGCCGTGCAAGATTTACAACTAAACCCCCTATATTATTAGACGAGGTTAGATTAGATACTTTTATTACTCCCACATGGGGAAATTTCAGGTTACAACAGCACATATATGACAAGACACACAGATACTGCAAATATGATGAAAGATAAGAGTAAATCCGAATAATATAAATAGAAATAAGAAAAGAAAAGAACAGATTGAGTGCAACAGCCTTTATGCATGCATGCCTTACATATAATGCATTTAGTGTCTGAATTGGGAAATTGTTTTTTTATGCAGAAGGATTGTTTTGTAGCTCTTTGAAACTACTACCCAATGATCTCTAATGATGGTGTCATTTAGACACCATGAGGACAAGCAGTGCTGGATTTCAGACTGTAAAATAAAGCAGAAAATGATAACAAAAACTGATAGCCGGCTTTAACACCTGAGATAAAGTTATCACACTGGGTTTCCTTGATATGTGACAAAAAGAATTTGTCAATTTTTGAGGTATGTTTTGGTACATTACTACTTTTATTTAAAATATGAATTAGATGAAATGTCCTGAACAAAACTGGTTAAATGGGAACTTACAGAGACATTAGCATAAATGGTTTGCCATACATAGAGCGTATAATATAAGATTAAATCCCGTAGACCCTTTTTAACTCGTACGTGGCCAAAGAATTAATCCATATTGATAAAATATGAAATCCAATGGTTGGGCCATTACAACATCAGTGTGCAACTGAGGAGCTACTCCTCGGCCTTGTTGGAATTTTGCTTTGGCTGTTGCCAAAGAAACTCCATAGTTTCATCAGTTTACATTAATTTTTTTTTATTGGTACACTTTGCTACTGTTAAAGAACTAATGCCAATGAGATTCTGTAAAAAATGTTCGTCCAGTTACAACATCGGTGTGCAGCTGCAGAGCTACACTTCCAGCATGTTGAAATGAGAGTGGTCATTGTTCAAAACTATTTCATCTTTTATCTTGGTCTGTTTTGCATCTAAATTAAGTATTATTTTTTGTTTGACAATTATAATGTATGTCACAATTGTCCTTTATTTAACACGGGGCAGCTATGGACTCTTTTGTTCTGCTCACACATAATTGAATGCTGTTTTCCTCATGAGGTAGGATTATCAAATAATTATAGAAAATGTTGAAGTTGTGCAAATGTATTGCTGAAAAAAAAAGAAAATTTGGAGGGCCAAAACACATTTGGACAGATATTTTAGAATGAATTTACGTTTTGTACATTAATTCTTATGAGGCAGTAATGTTGGCTAGCTAGTGATTGATCATGTTGGCTATTCTTCAACAATAGCTAGCTAGTTGTTATCAAAGATGTTGCTAAACTCTGACATATGGTGAAAAGGCAGTATTTAGAAGGGCTAATAAATTTAATGTTGGGTCGTCCTTGATAACAGAATTTTAGCTTTACATCTTAAAAATATGACAAAACATAAAGCAGTACTAGTAGGTTTTCATTTGACTGGGATTTTAATAGAATCGGGTAAAGTAGAATGTTTAGATTGAGTTTAAAAAAATCTTAATGGTGAAATATTAAAAAAAAAAACCTATATCTTTCTTGCTTTTGGATCCCTTTGAAGCCTTGTTGAATTATACTGCTATTGATTTGTACAATGAAACAAAGGTAGAACAGGGCTCTTGTTCCCCTATGACAAACTGTCCCTTTCTGTGTCGTATCAAGTGCTATTGAGAATTCTGAAGTGATCCATGTCCAAAGCAGTTGAATACTAGCTCTCCCCGACATCAAATACTGCCGCCTTCTCGTCTGAATATGCAATGAAAGACTTGTGTATTTGAACAAAGTCAATGACAATTGTTGTTGGTCACAGTGTTCATTGCACCTGTCTTTATTTCGTTCCTATTCACAGGATGTGGATGAAACCTGAGAACCGTCTGACATTTGGTCCATTTGTTTTGGCGTTGCTTTTCCGATGTACTAACCTTTTGATAATCCTTTATTTGTCCATAAACTCACGTGAACTTACCAAATACGTGGAAATTTCAGGTTGACGTTTGACAGTAAATATGAGTATCTGCTATGAGATTATAGTATTGGTACACATTTGAACTTGTTTGTGCAGTTGCTCTGGTTGAGGAATATGGCAATTATTATTTTGAAGTGTACATTGCGTAGTTGTTGTGACTCATCTGGGATCAGTATGAACCTCAGCAGGGTGTTGTATCAGTTGTTTGTGCCAGGTTGTTTTGGCTATGCAGGTCTGAGGCTATTTTTATTTCCTTCCTCTGACTCCAATGTTGTGACCTGTAACATTACTTCATACATATCCATTTCTTTATCTGACCTTTAGTCTGGCCTGGCAGATGAGTGATGATATTCAATATAATGATAAATGTCATTATTGTGATATATTTCCCTTCAATTTGTGGAGTTTGTCTTGTTTACGTTGTCAGCCACTTGTTAAATATTTCATCATTTTATTTACTAAATACATTGTTATTTACTCTTCTCATAATCTTATGTCTTTTTTTTCTTTTCTTTTCTTGAGGAGTCTTCATGCAGTGGTATCTTCCATTTCGTTATACATTTGATGTATTTTTTTGTCTATTACATCTTTATCTTGTATCTTTTTGACTGTTGCATGCTTTTTCTCATTGAATTTTTCTCTTGCTTTAAAAAAGATTTCAACAACATTTTCTTCTTGTTTATACCTCTTCCATCTTGTCAGATCTTTTATATCCTTTTCCTCTTGCTGCACCTCAACTCTTTTGTCTTATTTCCCTTGTTATATTTTTTTGTCGTGCTTTTTTTGGGCCCTTTCATGTTGTGGTACATTTTAAACTTATTTTGTTGTTGTTATTGCATTTATGTCATTTTCATCTTGCTGTGAAATTGCACTTTTTTCTGCATGACATCTCAATTTGCCATTTTTATGCTTTTTATTTTGTTTTTCTACTGCTCTCATCTTGTTGCTGATAGTCATTTGATGTTTAGTTGTATATATTTTTTTGTCTGTTTGCATTTTTTTTGCTTTTATTTTGCTCCTTTTTAATGTTCTTGCTTGTTGCCTAAGCTTTGAAATAATGATTAAACACTTACTGTGATAATTAATAACACATGTTTTCCGCCAGCCATCATAACTACAACTTTTTTTCCTCCTTATTCTGTCTTCAGAATCCTGTACAGGAGTGGGGTGAGGAGTGTGTGAATGGCATCATTTATGGGATCACTCTGCGCCGGGAGCCTGTTGCCTCTCCGCCAAACCTTAATGACACAAATCCCTGCAGTGCCTTTGTCCAGTACAGAACCAGTAAAGTGCGTCGTCTTAAGGCAGCCACCTTAAACCAGCTTGTGAACCACATTCTGGACCCGGACTGCCAGGAACAGGACTACAGCAGGATCTTCCTGTCCACATATAGGACCTTCACCAGCACCTCGACACTCATAGAGATGCTCTTCCTCAGGTAGAATAACATTTTCTACGTTACATAAACAGAACCATGGTGCTTGGCTTCAGCAGCAACTAGATTCAACCTCTTTTGAATAAATGGTGTGGGTTTTAAGTCAGTGAACTTTTTATAAATTGTTTCTCTGACAGTGAAACCTTGCCCTGTCCGCTTTTATGTAATAATAGGTACGTTGGAGGTGATCATTATCCCAAATCTGTTGACAACAATTACACATAGTGGTTTTAGACTGTGGTTACAATGACTAGTAGTCAGGTTTAGAAATAGCTGCAGTATAGAGACAAATAATAATTAAAAATACGTGGTACGGTTGACTCTTATGGGAGAAATGCCTTTTTAATCCCTTCTGCAATATTTTCCCCTATTCTTTATTATAGAGACAGTGCTGTCACAGATCTGGAGACAGAGTCCTACAGGAGGTAAGTAGACTCCTCTATGATCATTAGTCAAAATTCTGCAAGATCATATAATGTTTACAAGTCTAGATAATAAACCTCTGCTAGCCTAGATCAGGTTCAGTTCTGCTTAAGTATGTGTCTTTGACTCACGGTGTTGTTAAACTAGTTAAAATGTAATGGTAACTCTTCCGCCTTCCCTAGCCCTCTGTTGGCCTTTGTCCAGACATGGTTGGATGACTACAGTGAGGACTTCAGGGATTCTCCCCTCCACCCGGCTCTGCGGCTGCTCCTGGATCACCTGACCATCAGCTCTGCTGTGCATGGTGGCATGCGTAGCCAGCCCAACTTCTGCTCATTGGCTGGCCAAGCTGAGGCACTGCTCAAGAGGTTTCAGAAAGGTGATACTCGTAAGGCCTTAATGTCATCTTTTTAATTTTTAATTTTTTTTTATTATATGCATTACGAGGGAAGTGCCACAATCTTAAAACCTCCTCAGACATCATCTCTAGTTTCTCCTTCCTAAGACAGTTCATAAAATGAACAATACCCAGTTGGTTCATATCTCTAAGGAAAGCTGAAGCCAATGCATAGAGAAACTGAGTCTTGTGAGTGGTTGTCATAACAGTGGTCAATCACATCCTGTGGGGGAAGCTGTTGGTTGGTCTGATTCCTACATCAATAACTGAATCCTAAAGGGGAGGTGGCATAAGTATAGTTTTTCTTCAGTCCGTTGCACTATAATATTGCAGCATTATTATGAAATTATGACAAACGCTGACAAAAACTGCCCGTTGAAGATTTCAATACTGTCTATTATTTTTTTCCATCCAAAAAACTCTAAAGCCTTCTTTATTCTTGCCTTTTCCACTTTTTCAGAAGATGAAACAAATGGTGGTTCTGGCCAGGGGGAACTAGCACAACATGAAGCAGGTTCTGCTGATGAGGATTCAGAATGTGAAAACTACCAGGATTGTGGAAATCTAATGGATTTTTCTGCTACATCCATTGCAGAACTGCTCACCCAACTGGACTCTGTACGTCTTAGATATAGGCGTTTGCATACAGCAGATCTTTTATATTCTACACTCATGCCACAGAATGCCAATCCTGGATTTAGTACTTTGTTGAAACTCGCTGTAATGATAACTTTTGGTGTTTGTTGCATGGGTCACAAAAAAACTAAAGCACATTAAACGTTAACAAATTGTTGTGAAAATATATTCCAAATGCACTTGGAGAGATAATGTTTGGTTCTCATGGTGTTTCAGGCTCTGTTTGTCAAAGTAGTGCCATTCCAGTGTCTGGGCTGCGTTTGGTCGCAAAGAGACAAGAAGGAAAACATGTCTCCCACCATCCGGGCGACCATCACACAGTTCAATGCTGTTACCAACCACGTCATGATCTCCTTGCTCTGCCCGCTTTCTGATGTCCGCTCCAGTCCCACTTCCTCTCGCCGGCCTCTCTCTAGTCCGTCACAGAGGGCTCGTGTCATCGAAAAATGGATCAGAGTGGCACAGGTCAGCAACATTAGGCTGCATTACAGTCTACCTCTGTGGTGAAAAAGTGACATAAGTAAAAAAAAAAAATTTTCTCTTCAATATGTATTGTGGGGAAAAAAGAATGGTTTAGATCTAGTTTTGCACTCATATATGTTCCTGATCTGACAAACTGCAACCTTTTTTTTGCAAGTCACAGCTGTCTGTAGATGTTTATGCATTTAGTCAACATAATTCGTTCTGTAGCTGAAATTACACTTTGCTGTCATTGCTTTTTTTTAATCATGTGCAAATTTACCTTTTCAGTGATTTGAAATATTTCCTGTTTTATGTGCAGTTTCGGATTGCGCTTTGGTTGTTTGAGCTGATCAACAATGTCTGTGATCTGAGTCTGCACGCCACTTACTAGTAATCAGTTCTATAGTGTATAGAAGAACTCCCGAAGTGGAGTTAATTTTTAGATTACGATGCCTTTATTTTTGTCACTATACATGTCACATGTGCCACACACCAAAATATTTTCTACAGTAAACTCATCACTAGAACATGGAGGAATACACCATGCACTACAGACTGGGAGCAGGGAACTTTCCATATCAAAGGCCTGGGAGGATAATTGCTTGCTCAAGGGCAGCAACTTTCTATCAGGCTGGGAAATCAAACTGGCCACTCTTGGCTCAAAAGCTGACTCTCCAGGCTTCTTGTTTTAGTGAAATTAGTGGGAAAACTAGAAGTTTTCCTGTTGAAGTACCTTCAAAATCAAGCTTATGCTTCATATCATGAAACAAAAAAGCTGTTGCATATGTCAGCATGAATGTGCCTTTTTTTTTTTTTTTTTTCACTGCGCAACCTGCATGGACATATTGCAGCATCAATGTGGAAACAATATTTTATGTACCATTCATTGTAATAATTTGATGAAAAGGGCACAAACATGTTGTCAGTTTTACTCTGAGCTTTTGGAATATCTGACTTTCAGTGTTTCTGCAGGAATGTCGTCTGTTGAAGAACTTCTCCTCCCTCAGAGCGATCCTGTCGGCCCTTCAGTCCAACGCAGTTTACAGGCTGAGGAAGTCCTGGGCGGCTGTTGGCAGGTAAATCTGGATTATAGCCATTTAAAAGGCCATCTCTGCACTTACGTGTTGACGTAATTGTCCTTTTAATGAGGTCTCTGAACCCTCATCAAGTGCAATTCAATGGCAAGCAAAGTCAGCTTTTTGGGTCACCTACATTCTATCAGGTCATGAACACCTCTGTCATTATGTCAGTGGTGATGAACTGAAGCTAGAGTTCTCTCTGGGCTGTAAACAGCTGGACGTTGACCAAAATACCAGATATAAAATTTTAGCACCTGTCATGATGTGTAGTAGTTAATAATTAATGTATCTAAGTCACTACATCTTGACACATTCTGCCTTTTTATTCTTTTTGAAGGGATAGCATGGCTGTGTTTGATAACCTCTGGGAAACTTTCCCGGATGAAAACTGTGTACTGACCAACAAAGAGCTTGTCGAGGTGGTAAGTAAGAGTCACATCAGTGCAAACAAGTCAGATGTTAAAAAAAAAAAAAACCACACTGTTTTGTAATTTCAGTTTGTTTAGCATCAGGTAAAATCTTTTAAAATGAAAGCTTTCCGGAGTTGTGTAATTGTACAGGATGGATATTTGACATTAAATCATATAAACTTGACGTTGAGTAAAATGTTACTAGAACAAGCTTTAGAGCATTTTTTAGCAGTAAAGACCAAACTACAACTAAACAGCCGACAAACAAAACGGTCTGCATGTACAGCTTACTGAGGAGGACATAGTACAAACTGTGTCGAAACAAGTACTCTGTGTACATCGTTTCTCACTTTTTAATTATTACAAAAAAAAAAATCATTTTATAGTTAATGTTTGCTGACATGTTTAACAGAGTGTTAATAGGAAACCAGAGTCCCCGGGCACAGCTTTTTCACTCTTTCATGCAGTGAAAGCAACTGCTACTTAAGCAACGGCGTTAGAGCCATTGTGTAAAAAACACAAAACTGACGTTAACCACTGAACAATCCTCACCTGTATTCTCTGATTCACACTAATATTTAAGGAAATCAGTACAAGGAAATTATTTCAAATGTCTCTGAATTTTCATAGATGTTTCAAGGCATATCCATTTTTTAATGAAGCTTTTATCTGTGTAAACACAATTACTCGTACATTAAACCCAATTCAAGCTCCTTAACTCGGATAACCTGCTTCAGACTTAAGAAAGACGCTTTGATTTGGCCTCATATTTTCACAAGATAACTGATGAACAGGATATCCAAGTTAATGTGTAGTTTAAGGCTACTTTCGTAATCCGCATGCTTCCTTTTTAAAACCCCCTTCTCCTTGGTTAAATGTGAAGAAAGGCACTTTAAGTTGGTTAATATTAACAATAATAATAGACGACTATGTGCTCGTAACCTGGAACTTAATATAGCTCTGTGTGGCCCACTTTGACAGGATGGAAGACAAGTCTCGGATAGTATTTCTCCAAAGACATCAAAGAGTTGTACGATCCCCGGACAGACGGTAAGCCGTACTTCAGAATCAGGAAAAAAAAAGTGAAGGCATGAGATCAATACCAGCGTCATGACTCACTGATTCAACCTTTCCTCCAGCGTAAAGTGTCCTGTGATACAGTTTAAATATGTGATCCCTTATGATGTGGAATAATTCAACCTCTGGCAGGGTTTAGTTTCTTTTTTTTTGTTCTTTTTTGTTAAAGAAACTCCTTCCATGTCATTCAACACTTAGAAGACACAAGAGAGCTGAATCCACTGAGAGTGGGTGGAGTATCTGTGGCTTGGCAGAGACCCAAACCTATCTTTAGCTTGGCTTGACGCTCGACAATGTTTCAAATGGCCTTAGATCACCAGGATTATCGGACAGTAATAATAGACCAGACGAGCTGGGTCTTTTATGACTCATATGCACATTCTCGTACAGCCCCAACATAAAGCAGCTGCTCTGCTAAAGGGGACATGACTTGTATGGGTCTACACCGATCATTTTCTGTCATTGTACACAATTACAAAAGATAATGGCACAAGCAGCCAGATTAAGTAACATTGATAAACCTCTTTCTGTGTGTGTAATGTGCATTTCTGTGTCTTTGCAGAGCTTCTCCTCTGGGGTGGTCCCTTACCTGGGCACCTATCTGACTGTCCTGACCATGCTGGACACTGCCCTGCCAGACATTGTGGAGGTACACACTGTTAAAATAGTTTATGTGCTTAATATCGGATGGTCATGTGCATCAAAACACACAGATTTCATTTAAACGCACTATTCAATAATGGATATGAAGGCAGTTTAAATTGTGTGTTAAATGTCTAGACTTGGGTATCAAACACATTTTAGCTCAAGTGAGTCAGACCAGTAAATGCTGCAAAACTTTCATATGAATGTTTACATCTAAAAAGTTTTCTTAAAAATATGAATAACCTGACATGTTCTAAGAACAATAAATGTAATTATAACACCATTCATCATGTACACATGAACATTAAAACTTAAAGACAGTGGATCTACAAATGTGCAAAACATTTAGTAGTGGGCAGAATATTGCTAAAATTCAACTGTAGACATTACATACACACACACACACACACATACACATACACACACACACACCTGGGGCTTCATGCCCACCTGTAGCAGGGTGCACAAAATTATGACAGGCAGTTATATTATGAGGTGACTGATATGCGATGTCAAAACTTGAGTGTCTCATTTAGAACATTCATAAGTATATGAAAAACCCATTTTTCTAGGATGAATTAGATGCCAACATTAGCGCCACCATCCATAATAACCAACTCTAAAAGTGTTGGTTATTTTTATGTACGGTTGGCATCTCTTGTGTGCTTGAAAGGTTTTTGCACATTAAGGTTTCCAGGGGCTTTTATATTTTTTTGGCCAATTTGAGACTAACAGCACAGCTAATAATCATTAATAAATAGATTTAAAGCACTTATTAAGCAGTTTAGATGAATACTAGATTCAGGTCAAATACTTTACCTAATTAATGAGTTTCTCCATTTTAATTGGTAAGTCTAACAAATGGATCAGAAAAACAAGTATACAGCGTCAGCTCTGTACAGAACTGTGCAATGATCTTAGATCGGGTTGTTAGGTTGTAGTTTTTAGTAAGTTATGATGACCATACATATTTGTTGTCTGGTTTTAACAGGGTTATTCAGGAAATCTTTAGCAAATGCTATATGCAATATGACCTTCTTTTGCACTATACAGGTCTTGAACTCAGTTGTCACATTTTTGGGATGACTTTTCGTCCCACTGAATATTGACTGTAATCTGTAGAAGTCATTTAGTCGTCTGTGCGTGTTTGTTACATGTTCTGTATTATCAAATCAAAGTTTATTAAAATGGTGTTAAATATCTAGGCATAATGGTTACTCCTTCAGTTTGTACCCTTAGTTCTTCAAATTATGACCCTCTACTAGCAAAGGTTTCTGAGGATGTAACGAGATGGATGTCTCTACCTGTGTCTTTAATTGGACGGATAAATATAATTAAAATGAATATACTACCTAAATTTTTATATTTGTTTCAGTCAATCCCTTTATCTCCTCTACCTAACTTTTTCCCCAAACTTAATAATATGCTTTCAAACTTTATTTGGAACAATAGGAAGCCCAGACTCTGACTTTCACTTTTGTATTTGCCTTACGACAGGGGAGGGATACAACTTTCCAATTTTTATTGGTATTATTGTGCAGCCCAACTCCGCGCTTCAATGTTCTGGTTTTCAACGGAAATGTTAATTCCATGGATACAAATCGAAATGCAGGCATGCAGAGGTCTAAAGCTGAATTGCTTTCTATATGCAGCTCCCATTAACAAATTGGGAAAAAAATACTACAAATCCATTCGTTATCAATACCATTGATTTGTGGCATGAAGTGCAAAATTATTTGGGAGACTACCCACCTTTATCATGTTTTGCACCTGTATGGGACAATGAGCATTTTACCCCAGCCACAAGTGACATGGGCTTCAGGATATGGTCCAATAAAGGTATTAATATGATACAAGATCTTTATAAAGACAAAAATCTAATGTCTTTTGAGGAACTTAGGATAAAATATGACTTGCCAAAGAAAGACTTTTTTAAGTATTTACAACTTAGGAGTTTTGTTTTTTCTAAAACGCATAACTCATATAAACAGCCAGAGAAGTCCACTTTAGAAGAAATTTGCAGGAAGGATTGCTTAAGGAGGGGTAGGATCTCAGCGTTTTATGGCATCTTGGCAGAGAACCATAAGGATAACAGCAAAAATATAAGACAGAGGTGGATTTACAAGAGGATATTTCAGTGGAGGAGTGGTGCTTAATATGTAAAAAAAAAAAATTAAAACTATCAATACTCGCCCGAGATTACTGCAGCATAACTGGTTAATGAGGACCTACATCACTCCAGGAAAATTGAACAAGTTTGATCCTAATGTGCCTGATTTATGTTATAAGTGCAGGATGCACCATGGGACTCTTTTGCAGTGTTTGTGGGACTGTGTGGAAATTCAAAAATTTTGGAAATCTGTATTATGTCTTCTTTCTCAAATCACCTCATCCCCAATATTGTTAAATCCTAAATTGTGTATATTTGGTATGTTTCCTGATAACTGTACTCTTTCTAAAAGAGAGAGAGTAATGGTCAGCCTATGTTTATTACAGGCGAGGCGCTCCATAGCACTAGGCTGGACAAGCGCACATAGTCCCTCTCTAGGCCGTTGGTTAAAAGAATTATCAGCATGGTTGGCTCTGGAAAAACTTGCATATATAGTAAGGAAGAAGGCTTCAGAATTTGATAGAATTTGGGAGGATTTCTTGGGATTTGTTAAAAATGCTGACTTAGGTGATGTATTGAAAGCATGAAATATGAGTGAGGGAAACAGAAGAGTGAACTGTTACTTATATGGAAAAGGTGTTACATATGACTGATTATTTAATTTATGTATGTATATGCAAGTAAGTGTATGTACACATGGATATGTGAAGGTATGTGTGTGTGTGCATATGTATATACATTCTATATATACCTCATTATTACTCATTTATCTATTCTTTTTTTTTATGACTGGACAATTCAGTATTACATTTGAGTTACTAATATACTGCCACTTGTTCTGTTGAGGGGGGCGGGGGGTTTGGTGTTATAATCTATGACACTAATACTTGAATGTAATTTTCTGAGAAATGTGAAATCAATAAAAACATGTTCACAAAAAAAATCAAAGTTTATTTGTACATCGCCAAATCACAACAACAGCCATCTCAAAACGCTTTACATGCAATCAAGTAGAAAAAAAAATGGGAAGAAACCCAACAGAATCCTCCAGGCGCAGCACACTAGTGACAATGGTGAGGAAAAACTGCCTTTACTAGGCAGAAACATTGAGCAGACCCCGACCCCTGGAGGATGGTCGTCTGCCCAGACCAGTTTGGGGGAAAGGACAAGAAGAGGAGAGAGGGAAAGAACAAGTGGGTGGGGTGAATAAGGGAGGAAGAACAAGTAGGACAGAACAAATTGAATTTGATTTTATTTACTTGATTTCATTTTATTTTCTTGATACTTTGTAAAGTTCCAGTAATCACATATGCTTTGTCTAACTCAGAAACACAACAAATCAATGGGTAGCATTCAGGAGGCTATTGTGATAGAACAACATTATGATGTGATAGAAAAGTATCACTTATCAGATGCTTTAACAAATGCTACATGAACGAAGTAACTAAAATAAGATTCCACTGATCCTTGATATTCTATAAATATACTAACAATATGCTCTTTTGACAGGGTAGGCTCATAAACTTTGAGAAGAGAAGAAGGGTAAGCGGTTCCTCTTTTATGTAATCTTTTTAGGCATTCCTCCATCTCTTTCTTGTTCTGTAGTCAAGTATAAATGTGTGTGTACTGTGGATGGGTGTGTACTGTGTGTTTGCATTGTGCAAATGCACAAGGAGCGACTAGATTTTCACACTTGTTTATTGTACCAAGAACTAAAGGTAGTTCTTGGAAACATTTACTTTTCCTCTGAAAGGACTGCTTTACTACTATTTCATAACTTATAAGGCAGATTATGCAACTACACAGGTGACTAAGGTCAGGCCACTTTGTAGTTTGTCTCACTCTCGAATCAAATACTGTTTGTGTCGCTACAGGAGTTTGAGATTCTGTCACAGATCCGTGTGCTACAGATGTCCTGTTCCCAGTACAACCTGCCTCATCACCCCAGAATCGCTGCCTGGTTGCAGGGACAAAAGCTGCTCACCGACCAAGAGAGGTGAGTCCACAACAAAGCATGAGCAGACCACATAAGACCAATAAAACGGTGTTGGTTATATAATAAGACGTTTGCATCATAAAAATTCCTCTGCTATCATTAATGGGTTCAGTTTCCATGTGGACTAATAAAAATTCATTGCTTTGCTGTAATCTTTCCATAGAAATATAATCTTGGATGCATGCTCTTTAATTTATTAAAATATGGCAATGTATCAGATTGTTATCAGATAAGACATGGATAATTGCTGCAGTGTTGCCACTGTCTTGTCATAAAGAACCAGTCATTGGACATTTACGATGCAGTAATATGTGACATGGCTATTTAACTGAATAGCAGCAGCACATGAAACCAAAAAGTCTTCCGCCACTAGAAAATACCTTCTCAAAACCAAGTAAACTTGAAAATGAGAGGCTTTTAAGATGCTAAGGTCACTTAGTAACTAACGGACGGTTTTCCTCAGTACTCGGTAAGAAAAGTGATTTTTTTTTTTTTTTTTTTTGAAGAGGAGTCACCCCTGCTTTTTTTCTGTTGCAGCTATGAAATGTCAACGCAGCTTGAGCCTCCTGTTGACGTATGTTCACCCACCACCTGGAGCCACCGCTCACTCACAAAGAAACTCTCCTTGTGAGTAATCTACTGTAAAGAGCAAATTTTACTGTGCAGTCAAGAGTAAAGAGAAACTGGTACCTCCCAAATTTTCTTTGAAGATCACTTGTTAATAAAACACCAACTTGTCACATACGGTTGTGTTAAAAAAAATCAGCTTTTTAAAAATATAAATAAAGCTCATAATCCTTATAGTTTTTATTTCCATACATTGGGAACACTGCATTTTATATTGGTCTACATTTTTCTTTACCATCTCAAATATTTACTATATAAACTGAAAAATCACCATTCCTGTGAATTGATAAACAAATATTTAGTTGTATAACACCTGTTTCTAAGAGCTGCTTCACATCTGTTATGGATGGAGCCAAAGAACTTGTGGCACCTGCTCCAAGAAGTGCAGAGGAATTGTGGACTGCGATATAATGGATATTGCAGTCCACAATTCCTCTGCACTTCTTGGTTTTGCTTTTTGGAAATGGCGTTTTCCTTATGTCACCCACAAGTTTTCTATAAGATTATAGTCTCAGAATTGGAATGGCCACTCCATAACTTTATTTTGGGGGCAGGACCAATTATCCTGGCCCTCTTCTCAGTCCTTAAATAGGGTGCTCTCAGCACTTAGCTCAGAACAC
>JAPTHA010000028.1:3128408-3147067 GCA_029814585.1 Gymnapogon annona
AAGCTTTTGCGACAGAAGCGAAACGTCCAACCTTTTTTCACAAGTACAGATGACGACAGAAGAAACCCTCTCCACTAACTTTAATTTTGTTTGTGTGGAGCCAAGACTGGCTTACTGGTGTGTTTTGGAGTCATTGTCCCGTTGAAACACTCATTTCTTCATTAACCTCAAGTACTTTAACATTTGTAAGGCACGGAGCCGGTGCATAGGGGATACCGTGTTTGATCCCCGGTAAGAGTGTCCAGTGGGTTGTGTCAGGAAGGGCATCCGACGTAAATACTCCTGCCAAATCAAATAAGTGAATTGGATTCGCTGTGGTGACCCCAGAAGGGAAAAAGCCGAAGGAAATCATCATCATTTTAACATTTGTAAACTGATCCTTGATCCCTCCTATATGAGAAATAGGCTCAACATCATAGTATGACAAACATCCCATATTATGATACTAGCACCAGCTTGCTTCACTTATCTCCTAGTTTTCTGTGGCTGCAATTCCATGTTTGGGGTCATCTGACAAACGATCTGACACAGTTGGTAGGACTCACTTACACTACACCTACTGGTAAATTGTTTGCCAAGTAGTAATAGAATTTCTACCTAAAGCAGTGACTGATCTGGTTTGTCATGTTGGACTGCTATTATTTTGAACACAAGTGTAGGTTAATATTTTTACTCCTAAAGCATGAATCAGTGTAGGTGTATGCATTTACTATTGAACATGTGAAATGCTTGAAAGTATCCATAAATGTACTTTTTATCTGATTAGTAAAATAGAATTTATGCTAAAGTCAGTTTAAGTGCATATACTCCCATATGTAGGAATGTATAAAACAGTTGCGATTATTAGAAATCTTATTAATGAATGACACTTGTACACAGTCGAACATGGCAGGTGAGAGTTATGCACCTTACCACCAGTTCCCACCTGATCAAACATAAATATAGGAAGATGAAGTCTGTTCTGAACAACTATAAGAACATGGTGATACTACTTGATGGGTTCCCTTTGTACATATTAACAGCTTGTTCTAAGGTTATGAAAACACAATAATTCATGTTCATAGATTAATGAATATTTTATTCATGCTTTGGGAATAAATCCTGCCATAAATATGTACTTAACCTTTTTAACGGGTCTGTATTGACAGTTAACTACTGTCATATATCTTTTTATTACTGTATTAGTACTGTATTATTTTTATTACTGTATTAGTAGCACATACAATTATCAGTCTTCATGAAGCTGTTGGTGTCATTCACATCTTTGACATGTTTGAGCGGTAATCTACAGGAACCTCGAGGCATAATTGCTGCTGGTTGATAGAAAGTATAGGTGTTGCACCTCATCATAACTAATAACACAACATAAACATGGTAGACTCTTATTGGACAAATCCCAATACTGTAAGTGATGGTAGTCTCCAAATGACTGAAACACAACACTTCCTGATATGCAATTAAAAACGTGATACTTTACTCATAATATTTACTTGATAGTTATTAGATACCTTTATTAGTCCCACACAGGGGAATTTCAGGTTACAGCAGCACATATAAGACAAGACACACACACACACACACACACACACACACAGATGATGTGTAACCTACAAACATTTAATGTAGAACATATTGTCAGTTTAACTTATTTTTTTCAGACAAGGGTATGAGGTGTGTTTACCTTGACATGTACACACATCTTCCTTGGAGGTGTCCTCTTTTAAGCTATAAAAAAACCCCTGACGCCCCACTTCCCCACTTTGGCTTACTCTTAACTAAAAACAGGAAAAGTTTAATAATTAGTACCTCAAACATGTACATTTTGTCTTGTTTTAAAAGGTAAATATCACATTTGTTAAAGAGTATTAAAGAAGAATGACTGTCAGTGGGACGCTGCCAACTGGTAAGATCCAGCTGTGATCTGAGCTATCAGACTCCGAATCCTGAGCAAGACACTGAACCCTAAATTGCTCTCACTGAAGCCTGGCATTGCCTTGCATGGCAGCAGCTGCCCACTGGTGTGTGAATTGGTGAATGTAAAATGCATAGAAAAGCACTATATATAAATGCAATCCATTTACCATACCATCAGAGTGAAGCAAACATAATTTCGTACAATAACTGGATCAAATGGCATCTACAACAATAACTGTTTTTTAATAGAATAGTCATAGAATACAATCACAAAGAAGGAAGTGTTACCAAATACATTTATCTTAGATGCGTATGTGGAAGTTTATTTCATATTAAGAAGACAAATCTCTGCCCTTAGCCTCCGTGTATCAAATGAAGCTTCCAAAAAACTGCCTGCTGACCAGATCAGTGTCTCATCATCTGGATCTAGTGGCTCGGAAATGGAAGATCTGTCCTCCCAGAACCCTGCCTGCTCCATCAGACTGCAGGTGAGCAGATGTTGGTATGCACGTGTTTGTAGTCACAGGTGTCTTTGTTGAAAACCGCTGTCACACTGTGTCTTCATCTACTGTAATGGGCACAACATCTACTATTTAGACTTCAACAAACCCAGAGGCGTTTAGTAAGGCTAAATGTACACACAATAGCCTTTTAAAATGTTAGACAATCTCCAATCGCAAAAAAAGTCTTTGATGAGCCATCAAAGTCCTCTTCAAGTGAAATTTCATTTGCAGGTGTTTATTTATGTCAGAGTACACTTTGTGTAATGGTGCATGGCTTCCACTGCTGTCACGCCTCAATAGCGTTTTTGTTCCCTCCAGAACAATTCCCTTTCTGTTCCTCCACAGCTGCATACCCCATAGTTCTTGTGGTGATAATCAATACTATTTCTTTTGTCAGACTTGTCTGATCTCAACCTCTCTTGTCTTTTCTCCCTGCAGCCTTATCACCGCTCGTACAGCAACATTTCAGAAACCTTCTCGTCCTCCTCATCTTCCTCTTCCTCCTCCTTGGTTACCTCGTATCCAGAGTCCCCAACTCCTTCCAGCTCGTCCTCTGACTGCCCAATGGACCTGTGCCCTTTGACCCCGTACTGCGGACGAGCTAATGCAAAGCCTCCCGCATCCTGCTCCCATAAGCGCTCTGTGTCCATGACTTCTCTGCCCCTCTATAACCAGCAGATAGATGACTCCTGCATTGTCAGGGTGAGCGTGGATCTGGGCCACAACAATGGCAACATGTACAAAAGCATCCTGGTGAGTTTAGAACTTTGGTTTTGTATACATACAGAGGAGGCTGAGGAATCATAGTTGACTGTTTTTAGTCTGTCATTTGCTAGGGATTGGAACACAAATGTCCCTGAATGCATCAAAATTTTCCTCAGTAGCTGTAACACTTTAGTCAATGTCTCAGTTTGATGTAAATTTAGGTCCACAGAATTAAAAACAACACTCCACTGTAGACCGATTAAAATACTTAAGTAATTATCTGCATATCTAGCGTGTGGTGCAAGAGGATTGTAAATGTCAAGTATTATTAACAGTTTTCCACGTCTGACAGTCACAGCTCTCCGTGAGTTTTCCACATCACCTTGCTGTGACATTTATCAACTACAAAGAAATGAAAGAATGTTATTAACTGAAAGCCTATTGTGTGATTGTCGTTTCTACTGGAGGTCAAATTATTTTCATAGGCGCTACTAAAACTACAATCCAAAAGTTGCTGTTAATGTTTAACTACTATTGAAATACTAGAATTAGTGACTTTGAGGCAAAAAATGGCTAAAAATCACTGTCAGTACTTTTTACTGTGAGTTTAATTGTCTGTGATGCTAGTTACAAAATTAAATTGTCTGAGATGCTAGTAAAGATGCTAATTGCATCCCTGCATAATGTGCGATTGTTGCCAAAAGTTTTGGTCAGAGTGGACCTGGTATTGGCTGATTTATTGCAGTCTGTACTAGGCATCACACACGTATAATTTCAGTAAATCTTCAGCAAGTTGTAGGATAAAGTAAGGGGTCTAGATCTTCACCCAAGCACATACAGTAAATGTATGTGAAATGGAAGCTACAAAGATGAATCGCACATTCAGATGGATGCACTTAAAAATGCCGCCCTCATCGTAAAGTATTAATTTTCATGATCACTGTAAATATATAATAATCACTCAAGTTCTTTACATTCAATTTACAACCACAAAAACCAAGCAGTCTCGGAAACTTACTGAAGACAGAGATGTGCTATATATATTTTCTAGTGATTTCCTGATGGCAGATCATGAAGTTATGACTATAATATTGACTGCTATCCATCACCCTTCTTTCACAATAAAACAAGGTTAAAAACAGTTTAAAAATGGATATTTTAAACAAAGTTATTCTGGATTGTCGTCTTACTGCTCCCAAGTAAAACAGATGTATAACAGTTTGTAAGGTATAGAATTTGTCTTTTCAACCTATAGGTGTGATGTTTGGACATGTCCAGAGGAAAGAGAGTGAATATATTATTAGAAGGATGATAAGTCTTAAATGCCAGGCAGGAGGTCTAGAGGAAGACCAAAGAGGAGGTTTATGGACGTAGTGAAAGAGGATATGAAGGTAGTTGTTGTGAGAGTAGAGGATTGGGAATACAGGGTTAAATGGAGGCAAGTGATTCGCTGTGGCGACCCCTGAAGGGAGAAGCCAGAAGAAGAAGAACAACAACAACCTTTAGTTGTGATGTGTGCAGTTTCAGTAATGTGGACACTTACAGTGTGTTGATCACTAGCTTTGATTCCATGTTTTTCAGTTGACGAGCCAGGACAAAACTTCACATGTTATTCAAAGGGCGCTGGAGAAGCATCACCTGGAACATATGAGCTGCATTGACTTCACCCTGATACAGGTCCTTTCCCAAGAGAGAGGTCAGTACACGAAAATATATCTACAGTACGTGTATATTCTATAGGACTTTAAATGAATGCTGAACAGGTCACTGACTTTTTGACCGTTGATCTTGTTTTTTTATCATTTCAGAGTTGGTCATACCAGACAAAGCAAATGTCTTCTATGCAATGTCGCCAAAGGCTAACTTTGACTTTGTTCTACGCAAATATGACAAGGGTCAAAAGAAACCACTGGCAGCCACCTCCAGCCTTGGACGATACACTAAGTGACATCTCTGTGCTGATTCTGCAAGATCTACTAGATGAGATAAACTCACTGAATTGTCAGGGATTTAAGGATTGTTTTATGAAACAAAGGTACGGTCAAAAGAGGTGACGAGTTGAAGCCAATGGAGAAACTATGCAGACGCACTTTATGAAGAAGACTCGAGAAGGAATAAGAACACCTGGACCTGACATGATTTTATGTCTTGTTGGAATAAATGGGTATAAAACAAATACCCAATCCTTAACTTTTTTTATGAATACAGTAGCAGGATTGACGTCTTAATGCCTGTTGATTTTGGACCTTGATGAGCAACACAGTCACAACGCTGACCTATTTTCTACATATAGGTTGAAAATTGAGCAGCTGCTTTCCGATCCAGTTGGCGGCTCATAATAACCCATATGTTCAAAAGGGAATAAGGGTCAGAGGCTGTTTGAATGCCATACACACAGCAATGAACTCCTCTGGGGACACGCAGCAGAGATTCATCTTGCGCTTTGTGTTGCTTTTGTGTTGACGTGGCGTGTCACGTGAGGAGTGAGTGTAGATATTCTAAGGGATCACTGTGTTCTTTGAGAGTTTCATACCAGCTCCCCTGTTGTTGCTGTGATACTCATCATGTGTGGTTGGCAGATTCGACTGGAAGAATGACATTCCTGAGCCTGGGTCACCATGACAACCACAAAGGTTGAAGGACAGCTCTGTGACAAAAGAAGGAACTGTACAAGATGGCTGCTGTAGATAGATGAGATAGGGATGTGTGTAAACTGAGATGTGCCGTCAGCAATAGTGCTATAATTTAAAAAAAAATCTTAAGTGTGCAGAATTTGTTGTTTTTAAATATATTTTCGCTATTGTATTATAGTCAGTTTTGCACCTTTATTTCATCAAAGAATTGTGATAACTCATCTGGTAGCTTTAAATCATCTGGAGGCCAGGAGAAAAAATATCTTAAGAAAATAACATTTCTGATCCACGTTGGTACAGATGATTTTAGAGATGCTATGTTTTCCGATGAACACGGGAATATTTCAAATGTTAGCAGAATTTTTTTAAACTTTTTTTTTTATTATTGATTAATCTGTTTAATTTTATGATGCTTTGATGTACTGGTGCTTAACTGGCTTGAGCCTAAAGAAGAGATTAGATGAAATCATTTCAATGACGTCAACTGTAGCCAAGACTGGTTCTTGTGATTATAAAAGAGAGTTAGTGATTGAAGACTAATTTAAGAAGCAGATTTGCATTAAAAAAAAAAGGTTAAGAGTTCAGAAGAACCCGAATCAAGGCTTGTTCCACATTGTGAAATGGACCGGTTTAGCTTTTTACTGTTTTGTCAATAAAAAGAGAAAACCTGTTGATTTTACATGTATAACCAAAAGAAAACCCGTTGATTGTACATGTATAACCAAAACCTATTATAATGTTTTGATGAACAGTTGTCAGAGTGGTTTCTGCTGTTCTAAAATGTAAGCAACACTCACATTTACATACATTTGTCATCTGTAGCTTATGTTGCCACCCTCTTCTCTTAATTCACAAAGTGTAAGTACCAAATAGAAATTTCCCCCTTTTCTGACATTGTGGGGGGGTGACTAAGATTTTTCTTTGAAGGGGAAAGTTGTGCCACTTTGTACTCAAAGTGACCATAAAGTGAGGCCATGACAGTAATGCCTTCATCTTAAGTATAGGATGTGGTACTGTCCCTGAGAACAATAACTTTGGATCTGAAATAAACAGTTCAGGATACACACGAGGTATGGTCACCTCACTTCTACCGCTGTTCTTTGTCCCTTCTTTGTAGGTCTTGATGTGTGGTTAAATTGTTCTTACTCCTCGTGCCATGTGTGCGTCTTCTTTGCAGGATTGGATTGCTCTTCAAATAGACATAGACACATAAGCAATTTCTTCTATGGCTTTCTCGACACATAGGCCAGCAATGCTTTCACATAAAGAGCCACTCTGCTTTTTAGAGTAGAGTAATAAGACCGGAAAGCCTGGACCTCACAACAGCTCCTACCTGGAAACAGAGCACAGACATGATTATCAGAAGTCAGTATTTCTATTTTGTTTGTCACAAAATAGAAATCACGTTTATCTTTAGGAGGAGAATAGATTCGGGACACGCACAAAAAATTCCAATGTATCTGTGTTATGTACAAATGGCAATGAAGTCTATTCTATTCATCTTTAGGAGGGGATTGAAAAAGGTAGTAGCATGTAGCCACAAGATGACGCCATTGAGCTATTTGATCAGTTTATGAAGCGACGGGTTTTATTCGTCTAAACTGTAGTGACGTAAAAAGGCCACGAGGGGGCGCTATCGGCTCGGAAACAGCAGCGCCTTGAGCGAACAGCGTCTTTGCTGTTGACATTTAACATTCCAACACTGCAGAGATATTTTGTGTGTAGATTTTTGGCTGTTGCATAACGCAGCCTCCAGGCATCATTACTTCCTCCTCCTCCTCTTCTTCTTCTTTGTATTGGGTGCAAATTTTATTTGTAAAAAAAATAACATTTCTCTTCGATCATGTTGAAGCAGCTATCGTTGAATATGAAGGTGATCAGTGTAGTAGAGGTTTCTGTTAGGACGGGTCCATTATGGGCCTGTGAATGTACCGCCTGCACGTTTACTCACTCGGTCCACATGGTTGCAATAGACGCTCACTCAGCAGAAGGATACTGGTTTGGATTCATGAGATGAGGAGTTGCCCCTCATCGTGTTATGTGCAGAAGGGGTGGTAGTGCACCGGTCAGCAGTTCTAGAGGAGAAACAGGACACTGCTCATCTCATACATTCTCATGTATTATGTATACCTATGATGTCCGGTCATGAGTGTGTGAGCTGCATGTACCCAGAGATCCACATTTTGTCTGAGCATCGCCCCGAGTCGTGTGAAATCCAGATACTCTAATCTGTGATGCATGCACTTGGAACAAGCTCAGAAGAGACATTTAAGGTCTTATCTGGATTTGCCCAGAAAATGGATATAGTGTGTTTCTAATGAGGATTGATGAGACAAGGTAGTTTGTTGTCGGCAGAATCAATGATCTTCACCTCTGTTGACCTGACACTGTTTGAGGAAGGCCGGTGGAGGTTTCGTTTCACACCTTGTATTTTTAGAGTGATGTATGCAACACGTGAAGTCAGAAGTCATGTTCATACAGACTTTAGTATGATAAATATTTTGCAATGCAAATGCCACTTATATATAATTATTTTTTATGCAAGGACTATGGTGTGCTTTAAGTAGGAATCACTGCTAAAAATTATTCATGATGTATGTGTAATATTAATCTTATATTGATAACAACATAAATTATGTGTAAACACATTAAATAAAGCATTATTTTGGATTTTCATATATGCATATTTAGTTGAATTTCATTCATATGCTTCCCAACTGTAACTGTAGGGTAAAAACCTTTCAGCGTCAGTGGCTTTTATACATTTGTAGATGTGTCAACTGTGCATCGGAGTGGGTCTGTTTGTTCATTTGTTTAGGTTGTTTAAGACTATATCGGGTTCGGCACACATGTTCACGTGTATTTGGCACAAAAAGGTCAAGGTCAACATGACTACATGAACATATTTGCAGCTTTATTGTCATTTTGAGTATGTTACAAGTGAAAAAATTCTGATGCAAGGATAGTGGATGCATCCGACTGACCAATCAACCAACTCCAGTTGTGGTGAGCTGGTTTGTTTTTAATGTTGTAAAGCTGCTTTGAGCAGAATAATGTGAACATGCTGTAACATCAGTATTGGTATCACCAAAGAAAAGAACAGAGGGTTCTATGTTTAGTTGGCTGCACGCAGCTCATGTCAGCAGCGGAATTACCTTCTGAAAAGTGTACCTGTTGTTCTGATACTGGTCTGTTTCATAATCCTGTTGATTACAGGAATATGTGAGGGTGTGGAAGCAATGAAGATGTTAGGCAACATTGCTCTGTGATCTCAGCAGGCACTGAGCTTGTAAAGCTGATGACAAGCAGCTGCCCCCCGCTTCACCTGGGTGGCTTTTCCCCTGTGGGAAAGAAAAGCACTTGGCTGGTTTAAGAGCCCAGAGGCAGAGGAAACGAAACATGTTTCTGCAGCCGGCATGTATGATGTTCATGTATGGGTTAAGGTCAGTAAAGTTACTGACTTGTTTTCACATTTTTACATCCAAGGCACTGGTTGTGAAAGCTGTAACAATGCCAAACCTGAGCCATGTTTGCATGTGCTGGCTCTGCACACTATTGATAAATGCTGCCTTGTTCCCCATTCTCAGAAGAGGAAGCTCAGAGGGGGAGGGGAGCACGTACTGACCCTTGCATATATACTCACAGAAAATTACACTCACGTACAAACATTGGAACAGTATGAGTGACAGTCATGTCTGTTGGTACATATACACCAGTCGATATTCTTGGAAGAGAGATTGCTTCTGCCATGTGCTTGATCAACTAAATGTGACTTGCTGTTCATGTGTACATTTCTGCATTTGTGTGGGTATTTCAACTCGTGTACAGATGCTCTGCAACCCACAATAATTATTTATAGCTTTGCACATTATAGCTCGGAGATGGATTTTGATAATTATTATTAGATTTACCTTGACTGGTATTTCCTTTCCAGTCATGCACTGAAAGCTCTGTTCAGAGTAGTTTTAATCATGTAATCGGTCAATTAGCATCACATTAATTTGGTATTCTGAGTTTCTCTGAATGCTATGATTTCCATTATTTAGGAGATCATTCTATGACGCTGCTCTAATTTATTCGAGCAGCATCATTAGAATAATCTCCCACCTAACTGAATTGTTTTATTATGTCGAATGTGAATTAACATAGAAATTAAACGTCTATGTGCCCCTTAAAATAAGAACGAATGATACAATTGATATAAATAATTTCATGTTTTTTTGCAGTCATAATTTGCTGGTAATTTTCTTTCATGCTCATGTTCTTTATCTACAAAGACATTGTTGGCCTAATTTTATTGGTAATATTGTGTTTTGTGTGTTTTTAATCATGCACATAAATAAGAATGTCTTGTTCCTGTAGATAGGAAAATACAATGGGATTTGTCCTTGAAACTGAAAAAAAACAAACAAACATAGTTTAGCAATATTTGGAGAACTGGATGTACTAAAATGTGTCAGTGTCACATTAAGAGCCTCGGTGGAAACCATTTGACTTCTTCAAAGATTTGTTTTCATCCATTAAGAAGAGACTCGACTTCCTGCCATTATTTCCCTGTTCACATCAATGAGAGGTTAATTTAATGTCTTTCCTGCTCTCTGAAAACTTCTTTTTGTTTCCATGACATGATGTGGTTCAGTGTACGTGTAAGTGTGCTGTACCGTCGTAGAGAGAGCCTGATTACATGACTATATTTAGACAACACAGGCGCTTGTACATATTACCTTTATGGATGGATGTGTGCGTTTTGTATGTATGTACGTATGTGAATGGAGATGTGTGGAGCACAAGCCTACTCGGTGTGAGTCATACAGTGACGTTAACAGCCTCAGTCACTCACACGCCTGGCCCCAGCACATGGCTCTCAGACAACACACTCCCTGCCTTCACGTGCTGTCCTTCCCCTTTCTCTCCCTCTCTTTGAGTCTTGGGTTTTTTTTTTTTTTTTTTTTTTCCACTTTACCGAGAACCCACCCATATCTTTAGCTCTGCCTGTTGCTTCACAGACAATGGAAGCCATTATTTTTTGCTTTTTTTTTTTTTAAAGCACATGTTTGCTAACCTACTTTCTCTGGGAAAACAAGAAGTTAAACAAGTGGAGGAGCTGTTCTTTCACATTAACAATTCACAGCAGTCGTGTTGAATTTTAATGCAATTTTCCTTTCCGTTGCTTCTGCTCTTAGTTTAAAACTAGTTGATCCTGCTTTATAGACGTCACTTCTGTTGAAAATTCCCATCAATCATGTTATTTGTGTTTTCTCTCTTTTTCCAGCTAAATGTAAACAAGTTCCAACCACTTATGTTGTAACTGCCATTAATCAGGTGCTGTCTTCCTGGAGTTGCTTAAGCGCCAAGTAACCTTTGCCATGAATCGCTGTGAGGTTTTTTTTTTTTCGGAAATGGGTGGGATTCTTAGAAGTGAAGATGGATAGGAGGTCAGACTTCACACACATATACCTTTGAGCAGCAACTTTGACAATACGGTTACACCAGCTGCTATGTTTTCAGTTCAGTTGAAGTGTTTTCCCTTTTATTTTCTTAATGTGCACATTTACAGAAAGATGTTTTCTCTAGTGTACTTGCGCTGTTAAATGTCATTGCTAGTATTAAAGTAAGGTTCTGAAAAACTTGATGTTACAGGTTCAGTGACCCACATAACTCTGATTTAAATCCCAGCTTAACCCGCCTTTCTCACTTGCACAAGCCTTATGGAAAGGCAGTCAGTGTGTGTTTACCTCAGAACCAGTCTCTGTTCGGTAACTCCAGACATGTCAATCATAGCAAGACGTAGCACTTTCACTCAATTCCAGTAAAGCCCAGATAAAATCCACTGATGCTATGTCTCAAATCCTTGGCTCTTATTCAGTCATTTACATCACCTCCTCTGCATGCATCACATTTCTAATAAACCTGTTGAATGTAAGCTATTCACACGTCATGTTGCACACATGCCAGTATGTTGTGTTAACAATGTTGGAGCTTATGGTGGCAGTTTTACAGCATGTACGCAGCAAAGAAACAAACATGAATAACAGCTGAAAATGTAAATCCCCCTCTCGTCTAGTTTGTCCCCATTCCCACCTGCTAACCTAACTCTTCCATCCCACGCCTTTGGCGCAGTGTGTATCTGCAGGTATAGAGTATTTGTATCTGATTATGTGGGGGGTGCTTTACGTAACTGCCTGCCTTGGCCCCAGTGAAGGTGTTACTGTAACACGTTGAGTGCCGACTGCATGTGAGCAACCAGTCACATGGGACCTGCTGTTTGCCCTCCTCCCTCCCCCTCCAGGTGTTTGGATTAGAGAAGGAAGGACTGAGTGGTGGGGAGGAGCGGGGAGGCCCTTTTACTGTAAACTGACTCCGCTGCTGTCACTGTGTACACTTACACCCAGCTTCTGACTCTTCTACTTCCTTCTGTCTCAAGGATCTCAGTCCTTTACGTGCACTTTTAACCAAACTTTGTAGTTGAGTTTCTTCCTCTTTTTGGTGTTACTGTGTCATGGTTTAACTGTCAGTGATCACATGAACGTGCCCTCGTAACTAATGAACATCATCGCTGTTTAATCCAGTGTTGTATCTTTACAGACTGTACATGTTTTGGTGTTTTCAGTAGATAGGTTCATTTGATAAGTAGAAAAAAGTTGCATGAATAATTAAGTCAAAAGCGTATTTCTATTATGACATCCAGAAAGAAAAGGAAAAGAAAACCTGACATTGATTATGGATTTTTAACAGTAATAACCTATTCATGCATTTTAAATCAGTGATACAAACATTGTATTCATTGTATTTTTTGTTTGCAGTTGGAGTTTAATACCGATTCTATTTTTTTCCATTTATATATTCTTTAAATTGCATTTTTTTGTTGGGAGTTGATTTTAATACAGATTTTTTTTACATTGATTTATTCTTTAAAAAAAATTTATAGGAACAAGACATATATATATATATAAAGTAGTTTTACTTTACAACCTGGAAACTCAAACTTCAAACTTTTATGCCCATGGTCTCATAAAATTGTCAGATAAGCAGAATTTAATTCTTTGTAATCCCATAGAAGAGGTGTCCCATTAGAATGTGGTTCTCTCAAAATGAACTTTAACAATATAAGAAGTTTTCAGTGTTGTTCTTGACACAGAAATGTCCTCTGAACTTTGAACACGTCTGAAGGCTTGGATGAAACAGTGCAATGACAGAAACAAAACAATAAATGTCAAACTCAAAAGCACATGCTTGTAAATTTAACAAACAGTCCACTGACATAGTCAATACAGTAATCTGCAGCTCCATTTACCTGCCATTCAGTTTCTAATAACATCTACCAAACCAGCAATCTTCCTCATTGCAATGTTTGCGTCTGATTTTAAAACAACTTTCTTTTTCTTGTTTAACCAGAGAAGTTCCAATTGTACACTTCCTGTATGGATGATTGTTTTTCAGTCAGTGTAGCCCTGTGAAGAGTTGTTTATGAGAGTATTGCACCAGGCAGCCCCCTCCTTCTCTTTTGTCTCTCACTTGAGTTCGTCCTTTGATACTTTATACAAGAAACAGGAAGTTCTTCTTTTGTCTGCCGGCTAATGCAGCACTGAGAGCTACAGGTGTAATCTTACTAAACAGGACTCACAGGGTTGCAGAGCACATGTTGTCTTTTATGTACAGATACACTGACTGCTCTTAATGGGCATTGCTTACATATATATGTTGTTATGTGATTTATCGAAGCAAACAGGAGTGCATCCATGCTGCTTTCTTTACAGTGACTTGAACCAGAAAGACTGAAGACAGATGGATGAACCTGTTGACACTAATCCACTGTATGAGGTAATGGAGTTAGCCTGTGTTTGTGTACTCCTTCTCTGCCACTCCTGACTTACTGACTGACCTACTTAACCAACAACTCACGTGGCACCAAAGTAAGCGCACACACACGCACACACACGCACACACACGGTGTTCCTTTCCCATAGATTTTGTGTGTGTCGGTTAGATGAGATTTGACCCTGTCATTAATTCAGGGATAGGTGTTGGTTGGTACACAGTTCGTGCCCTAGAATATCCTGTACAAAACACCTTTTTTAAACACTGTGCACATTGACATCATTTAGGCAATATAAGTAAAATGATTTCACAAATCCCAGGACATTATATTTGAGACCGCGGCATGCACTGCTTTATTTAGATTTCTTGGTGTGATGCAGCTACAATTACTCTCTCACAGTTATAAGTTGCAGCTTGGATCTATATATGTTGAAAGTCACCTAATACACGGACACTTAAGTCTTAATTAAATGATTATTAGAGATATGTAACTGTATGTTGGCTGAAAGTGATGTTAACATGTTTTTGTGCTAAGCAACTAAAGCTTTTTTGGTAGAGTCATGGACAATACTTAAAGTATGTTGCTGTAAAGAATCTGTAAATTCTTCAAGTTATAAGTTGCAATTATTTATTTATTTTATTTTATTTTTAAGACTTTTTTTGTGACCTTCACCTTTATCCAATAGCCGAGAGTCAAAGATTTACTTGTATTCACCAACGTTTTGATTTACTATATTTATTCATGTGTGCACTTTACGGTGAAATTTTTAAATTTCATTATACTTTGTGCAATGACAATAAAGGCTTTCTATTCTATTCTACTCTACTCTACTCTAGTAACTGTGAGTTGTTTTTTACATGGCGATTAATGGCGACATATATTTGGTAATAGAATTACCCAACTCTGTTACATATAACTCCTGACTCTATAGTTCTGACCTCTGGCTGTGGTTGTCATCAGGAAAGAGGAATACAAATCCTGAATGGAGTCCTTCTTAGAGCAGTGCACAGACTATAATTGTTACTCACACTGCTGTTATTCACTGTGTTCTAAATGATGTGTCAAATGTGGAGCTAAAGATGATTCTCTCTCCTCTGCTGCGCTGCTGCTTCTCATGACTGTAGTTACAGCTTTAGGGAGGGAGTTCACTGCTCTTAGAGGTGTCATTAATATGTTGTTCTTTCAATTAGGTCTTCTCTAATTCTATCCGTGAGCTACCTCGATGAGTATCTTATTAATTTTCAGTGATTCATTCGTGGCTGCTGATCAGGTGCAGTAGGGGAAACCCGTACCGGCAATACTGTGGAGAAGCTTGTGAGAAGGAACACAAGAGGGATGTAACAATGACGATGAAGATCTGCATAGACATAGACAGACAATGTAAAAGGCCAGTAATTGTACAAAGGCTGGTGACCAGCAGGCACAATAACCCACATCCACACTGAGACCTACAATATGACCAATCCAGGCTCATCGCCCAGTCCTTTGTCTGTGAGAGGAAACATTGCCACTGTGGGGAAGTGTTAACATATCCTGAAACATGGCAGTCAGAAAGATGCTTATTTTGCAGCTGCACCTGCTGTGGCTTTGTATTTATGAGTGTGGTTGTTAACATGAGTAGACAGTTGTGAACACATAGAGGATAGACTCCCATTCCACTTGTTTTCCTGCCTTCACTTTTGTGATTTGGACTTTGATTTTTTTGAGCTGGACTAATTGAATTGAACGAGTCAAGTTCACTCAACTTACGCAAGATAAACCCCATTCTTAACATTTCTACATTTCTAATAGAAAATTATTCATGCTTTTTCTCGAGATCGCCAAGGTTTTCATACAGAGATTCAAACACTAGGCGTTTTTGTCTGAACTGCACATGCATATGTGTACAACTTGGAGGCCAAACCAAATCATTTCAGAACCACAGCTGTAATAGGATGGGCTAATGGTGTTTGTCACCTTAACTCGTAGTTTGATAGTGAAGACAGGGACTTCTTTGCTTTAACAAGTGGTGTTCACAGTATAGTTATAATACAGACTGCTTTATTTATTCATCCGTTCATTCATACATTTGGCAAATGTTTGAAGGAAACATTAGTTTCACTCTGATTCTGAACCTTTCACCCCTGCTTTGCACCCATTACATTATTCGACTTATACTGTACTTCCAAAAAGACCGCAAGGTCTACATAATTATTTCATTTAAAAAGAAATGAAGAAACCAGATGGATTTTCTCTGTGTAATAATGGCCTGTGCTAAAACATATTGCAAGAGAGTCACGTTCAATTATTTTCATGTATATGCTTGTTCTTGTACTCTTTGGTTAAGTGTGTGTCCCCATGTGGCTACAGTGATGTTTGTCCACTCGTCCTTCCACCTCTGACCCCGTCAGGAAATAGCTTTGTCCTTTATTTTTGGACACCTGATCCCAGAAATAGTCTCACACAAGGCTCCCCAGAATGTCCTGTCAGGAGCATCTCAGGTCTCACTCACCTGAGGCCTGTTGTTTTGCTGCTTTGCTACAAACTGGATCGAACTGGATAAGAAAGTAGGTTCAGCGTCTTTGTGTGGCGAGAAGCATCGGTTACAGCATGACACGTTCTTCTGCTGTGGGCGTGTGCCTCTGTGATTGACAACAACATGAGACAATGAAGCAGACAATGCAAGCAAAAGATGTATGCATTTCACAGGCCTGCTGGATGGAGGGCACTGTTCCACATACGCATGAGAAGAAGCTGGAAGAAAAACATGCAATTCTTCAATGTTCCCTTTAGTTGAAAGGGAAGATAACAACCTATCCCACAATGTAAACAGCCCTTTTGATTTCTTGTGTTTCTTTGGGACTCTCATCTCTATGTGCAGTCTTCATATCCCTGTGGGTTAGATAGCACCGTGACGGGTTGTAGGTCTATTACAAAAGATTGTTTTTGTATCAAGTTGCATAATGAGCCACTGAATACAGTTTAGCTTCTCTGTTTTCTGATTGTATTTTGGTTATCTCACTGGGAGCCCCTTCTCTGAGCTTTATCATTGCCTCCCAACATATCTGCTTTCCTCTGTAAACCACAGCGATGCTCGACGCCCCGCTGCTGCTGCTGTGAGTCACATTTATGTCACTGCTCGCAATATATGATTAATGGCTTTTTTATTTTGGGCCTTGGGTTGAAATTGGATGATGAGCATGTATGTTTTATTTCTATGGGACAGTGCTGTGCTCCAGTGTTAACGTACGATTGAAATTTAAATTCCCGTACATAGAAGAAAATATTTAAATCAATCAGCGTATGTTTGTGGCTGGTTTTATTTGTTAAAATTGCCCCTCCCAAACTTTTGTTCATGACCTAAACCGGGTTGTGGACATCGATGGAGAGATAGGTGGATGATGCTACTGAGCCGTATCTTGGTGGTTTTTGGATTCATGGTTTTGAAGCCACGTCACAGGACAGAGCAGTAGGAGATAAGAATGAATGTAATGAGTTGCGACGCGTCAAACATTTGCAGTTTTTTTTTGCTCCTTTTTTTCTGCATTTTATTGTCCACATATATAGTCACGTTTTTGTGTGTTTGTTTAAGTTAATGAACGGTGGCCCTGAAAGTTACTACCTGTCAATGGCTGACGTGACAGAGGTCAAACAATCACACTCCATGGTGTGGTTGCTTTTGACGAAGTGGTAAACAGGACATCCTGGTTCTGCTGGACAGCTAATGTGATACAGACCCAGAGGTAGAAATGTTTATAAAGAGAAGTTCAGTGTATAGTAAGTCTAACGGATTCATTATCTGAGACTGTGACTGATATTAATCTTTAAGACACTGTGGTTTGGTGTCATTTCAAAGCTGTAGACCCGGGTTTATCGGGTCACCTGTTGACAAAACAAACAATTGTATAGTAAGAAAAATTCTAAAATAAAAATAAAATAAATGGGGAAAAAAAGAGAAATAATATCAATAGAGGCTCTAACTGTTTTGTGGTTGTCACATTGCTTTTGTTCCACTTCTGGAGTTTGACAAACACAGGGATTCATGATGCGTTCAGGTGTGCTGTGTAACCTCAGAAATCTGGGCTTTCAAGTCAATAAATGTTTAAAATGGGAAAATGTTATATTTTTTCCAATATTTTTTTCCTATATTTTTACCGTGACCTGCTCTGACTTCTGTGTCTGCAAAGCTGAAAATAGCTATTTCAAAATTACTTTTGACTTAATTTAATTACAATGTAATTAATGAATTAATCCTCATTTCTACTGTGATATTTCAATGGATTATTTTTTATTCAAATGTACAAACACAATAACAAATCGAGGGAAGATCACTGCCTGCATGAGTCTAGAGGTTCAGAATAGACCAATTAAAAATGTTTCAGGCTGGCCATTGAAAAATTCAAAGATAAATCAGATATTATACAAAGCTTTTCTTCTGGATGGAAATTCTGTTCTTTCCAGATCATTGGATTTTTAACCATCAAGTCTTCATAATGTGACACGCTCCCCCCAGTGTTTTATCCTTCTCGTGCATAACCTATGATTTCACCTCTCTGTTCTGTGGATCTTGTCTGATTTCCAGCTCCTAACAGTTGTTGAGCTTTCTGCCAGAGCTGCACCGGAGTGACTGTGTGCTTCCCCCAGTATGTGACACACTGCCTCGAATGGCAGACTCATAACAAAAGGTTGGAGTCACTCTGACACACACAGTCAGCTGCTGCAGGGGCCCCCCAAAAGCATCTGCTCACATTCCCGTCTACAGAGAAAATAAGAATCACCTCACCATCCCCTCCTTTTTTTCAGCTGTTTTCCTCACTGAGCCTCACTCCTGTACCTATAACATCAAACTTCTGTCTTTGTTTTGATTTCTTAAAAGGAGGTCTGGGGCCAACTTCACTAACATGAAGGGAAAAACCAGCTAAAGCCGTTGACAGATAATAGTTGCTCCTAAGAGACTTGACATTCCTGGAATCAGTGGTTGAAATCAAAGTCAGCTGAGACACGTGACCCCGGTTTAGTCTGTTGGTTTCTGATCCCACAGGCTGCTGTATATGGTCAGGATTCTTGGAGCTGGGGGGAGATTTCCGCAGAAGCTGAAGTCCGGGA
>JAPTHA010000028.1:3147167-3164847 GCA_029814585.1 Gymnapogon annona
TATGTCTCATCCTCTGTCCTTCTCCCTCCCTTTCCCCGTTGTTGCTCCAGTGACCCTTTTTCCCCAGGCTACAGAGAAGGGGAACCAGGTAACACGAGAGCCCTGTTTCTGCTCTGTTTGCCAAGAGCATCGTGCTGCCAGAGACAAACAAGAGCGACATGGATGAAGCCATAACCTTCATCGATCTATCCGTCAGCACATTCTCTCTTTCTTTTTTTTCTCCCTCCCTCTCTCTCTCCCTCCTCCAGTTCTCCTTTTTCTCTCTTTTGACTTCCCGCGCTCACTGACCTACTTTCCCCCTGACCTGTTTATGCGCGCTCCGGTGCAGCTGTCGTTCAAGTCAAATCAGGAAAACAGAGGATGCAACACAAAACACTCAGAGCGTTGCTGTTATTTGCTGCGATTTTCACCTTGATCTGATCCCATGGGTTTTAGGTTGGATTTATAAGGACAGGTTTGTTTAATATACAATGTTTCTGAGGGATAGAATCTGATGGCTATCTACTTTTTTTTTTCATATGTGAGAAGGAATGTGCATAGGCTTGTGGTGTGTATACAAGTACAATGTTTGCCTATGATTGAGAGCATTGTGAAGGGCACTGGCGCGTCAGCCTCAAAGAGTTGCATTGTTTCCGGACTTAGATCAAGTTGGAGCACTGGGTTAACTTTTCTCCCTTCCTTCTCCTCTCCTCCTATTGCTTCTCCCTTTGCCCTTTATGTTGTTATGAATATGACCCCATTTTGAGATTGTAAAAATGGACTATTAAAGACACACAGTGTGCCTCTGCTACGTTTGCTCAGTTGAAAAAAAATAAGCCCTTTTATTGACAAGTTCCATAATAACACTTTACTACTTCTCTGAAATCCGCGTAATTCACTTTGCATTTTTTTAAGATGCAATATTAAAACTGCAACAAAAGACACATACAGTATTTAGATATTGTTTAGAATGGACTTCCACCTAAGGAATATAATATTATTTAAACATTTTGCCATATTTTCTCTGTGAATGGACTTGGTATTGATATGGAAAAGATTACTTGGTAATCAAATTATGCGGTGGAAGTCGGGCAGGAGGTTGGCAAGGACAGTCCCACTGGCTCCAGAAGACCGAGGCTCAGACTGGCTCTGCCCCAGTTTTGTCTGTTCATCAGAGAGGGCTGACTTCCTTAATTCATATGTAAATGCTTCACTTCAAAACACTGTCTATTTTTTATTGCACTTGAAATATTCTGAGTTTGGTGACTCAGAGGTGTTGGATTTGTTAAAGTGATCGTTTGGCTTCATAGCACTGTGTATGTTTCGGGGACTATATACTCCTGAGGGAGGACTTCGATGGAACAGAAATACATTTGATCGCATTTTCATGCATTAAGATGATATCTATTAGTAGAAGTGGGCCAGTGTTACATCACAGGAGCTTGTCAGGGAGTTTGCAGAACCTGCTGGTTAAAGTGTGTCACTGTGTCACTGCGGTACTCCTCTCATTGCAGATTGGCTACTGATGCCAAAAAGTGTTTACTTGCCCATGGGGAATGGTGACAGCTCTATACAAGGCTATCTCTGCACAGCGGGAACAGAATGTACTTGTCAAGTTTCATTTTCTGTTCAATGAGTATTGGCTGAATGTGAAATTGTTGAGAAAAAGACAATAAGGTCCAAAATACAAAAATAGACAACCTATTTTTCAGTGTTCCCAGATAATAAGAGAGGCTAAATCAAGTATTAATATGCTGCATTGTCCTACTTTATTCTGTTTTGCTAAATAAAATAAGAATGATTAAATTCCATGTTAATTGATGAGAATGAATCATTATCCAACTGGTGGTTCTAGCATAAGGTCTATAGAACATCACCATTGATTAGGTGTCAGGTAGACTTAGACTTCCTTTATTGTCATTACAGTCATACACAATGAATCGGGTAATGAAATGTCACAGACTGCTCTATGTGATGGCTACATTGACAGTGGCTGTCACTGAAGACTGCACTGGACACAAAAGTAAGAACGGCATAAAAATAAACATAACTGACACAATAAAATGTAAAATGTAATGATGAGCCACAATTAGATACTAAACGATAGTTTGTAAATGTTGGTCAAGCTTTATTTTGTTGAAACTGATGCTGGTAAGAAGAGGAAAAAGGCCTTTCTTGTGATATGTTAAGGTCAACATTCTTTTTATTTCATTTTCAATCTTGAAATGCTCTCATCTTCCACAATGAACATTAGTGTCTTTACATACATATTCATGTCAAAAAGAAGTGATGGTAATGACCAACCAGACCACCATCGCTAAACACCACTATCTTTGCCTGTTTTTTTTTTTTTAAATTCCTCTTGTCTTTTTCACAAAACCATCGGCAAAACCACAAACATAACTGATTAATACACACTGAAAAAAGGGGAAAGGGACGAGGAACGAGGCAAATACATGTCATCACAGTCAATAGGAGAAAGACACAGTAGAGAGGAAAATGGAACAACACCTTGACAAAAAAAAGGATATAAAATTGATGGGGAACAAACCCCCAAAACATTACAGTGTTGTTCAGGGATAAGGTATCTTTACATTTATACACAGGCACCAAAAAGCCAAACACGGTACATAGACTTTCTTGAACAAGGATCCAGTGCAGGAACTTTATCACTGCCCAGTAGCAGAACTACAATAAGTGGGATGAATAATCTCTGCCATGAATAACAGAGACACTCAAGTCCTTTTCTTCATTATTTTTAAGCTCCGATTGTCTGTTCTGTTGCTCAGTAGAGAATTTTAACATTGACTCCAAATGACATTATAGAGACATTAGGTGTTTATCTTTTACTTTGCATTAATGCAGGTGGTTATTTCAATGTGATTCTTTAATCTTGTAAGAGGTGATGCTTGGTCATGCCACAAAACCAAATTGCATGCCGGTTAATGAAAGGTAACAGTGTAGGGTTGTCTCCTTATATGTGTAAATAAGAGGATCTCATGTTTTTTTTCTTTTGGTTTTCTCCTGTTCAGACCTCAGTGCATTGTAGTATGTTAACATGGCTATGGTTTTCCTCCTACTTTAACCCCAGAGAATCCAATGCCTACTTTACGTTCAAACTCAAGGCTGCAGTTTGTGTCTTTAAAGGTCTATACACATTCTTAGTCTATGTCCCTGTGTTTTTTTTGTTTGTTTTTTTACAGCGATGATCATATGCAGAAGAGGGAAATAAATACATTGGGCCAGTGAATGGTAAGAACATCAAGGTATGGTTGATAAAGCTAAAATAAGGTAAAGGCTTGTAGCCTGCAGCTGGTGAATTCCACCAAATATTTAAAGGCTGGTTAAAGGTTAAGAAATCGAAACATTTTAATGAGGCCCTTGCCTCCGGAAAGAACATGATCTCCATTCAGTGCTGCTGCCGCTCCTAACCAGACGGCCAATTCTATGTAAACAGGGCATTAACAAAAACAGATTAATGCAAAGCTTAACAATCAAAAGGGAGGCATTTTTGAATGGGTCCTGTAGGAACAGTAGACACTGTGGCTGTACAGTAATTGGGATTGATAATAGGATAGTCACTTCCAAAATCCTTTTTACCAATGCAGGTTTGTCGCATTTTTGTTGAATTTTGTATTCAAATTTCTTGGTAAAATATATATTTATAATAGATACATATATTCATATATTTCAGTATTATACAAAACCAAGTGCTTAAAAAATAAAGATGATAGTGATCTCTTGTGAAATAATGTTGATGGGTGGGGAGAGTACAGTCTGGTAGAGGTAGCGTTTGGGAAGAGGCATGGAACTTCAGGATTTGTAATGTTTGGTGGTGTTGGTTCTTCTTTGGTCAAGGGAAAGCCCCCATTTTACTTGCATTTGATTTTTTTTTTTTTTAAGGCAAATAGCCATACATTTGTATGTTTCTTTACAGTCAGATATGTTTCAAATTTATCGCAATGATAAAGCTTAAAACTTTTCATTTTCCTACATTCTTGGTTGTAAGTGATCAAAACTATACTTTCACTGATGTGCGATCATGTTGGATGACAAATAGAAAACGGGGTCAGTTCCATTCCTCCTCTCATCACATAAACAAAAGTGCTTCTGTAAGTGTGGAGAAGATGTAAGAAATGACAAATCTATACAATATTTACAAATATTATACAGCCCTACAAGATGTCAAGCCTTTTTGGTTACATTAAAGGGGGGCTGCAAATGCATCCCAACTTTTTGTCCCAATGGCTCAAGATAGGAATTTGATTATAGGGCAAAGGCATGATGGCTGGGTATTTCTCAACAAGGGATGTTTTTTTTTCTAAATCAAGCGATTCAAATAGCTTGATTAGTGACAAGGTCTGAAAGTAATTGTCACCTAGTCTCTCCTCTTGTTTCGTCGTCCACCTGCCTCCTTTTTCCCATTCTCTTTCCTTGTCCCTTCCCCTGAGACTCCATGCTTGCAAGCAACGCTCAAGGTATTAATGTTCTGTTGTGGTGTGAGGGATAAGTATGGATGCTGAGGAAGAGGAGGTGGTGTAGCAGAGGGAGGGGTCGTCGGGGATTCCTGGCCAGAGCAGTTGCTGCCACTGCTCCCTGTGCTCATGGCACGATGTTTCAGTCTTAGTTTGTGAGGCAATGCTGTGCCCTTTACCTCCCCCTGGGGGTCCCGCGCCTGGGCCTGGGGGCAGCTAGGGTATGGGTGCAGAGGTGACGCAGGCTGATGGAGGCCAGAAAGATGTTGATTATGATAGCTCCCCATATCTGAGCAGGATGAGGAGGGGGACTCGTCGTCATCAGTGGAGGCCTCTTTGTCCGAGCTGCGAGGATCTCCATCACTGGATGATGTGTCTTTGCTGGAGGAACTCGACTGTACTTGGTAGTAAGCTTCATTCCCCGGCCCACCTTCATAGGTGAGCTCAGGTGGTTCCTCATCATGAGTACTGAGGTATGAATGGGGCTGTTGGAGATGGTGGTACAAGTGAGTGTGACTGACTTGCTCCATTTGTTTATGGAGGAGGTCTGCAGTTGAATCACTCTCCTGTTGGTGCTGCTCCTGCTGCAGGTGCTTCTGGGGAAGTTGGCAATCTCTGAACACCTGTCTGTCTCCAACCTCATTACGGCCGTCTGCAAACTCGTACGGAGGAGAGTCTAATGTCTTCCTCTCCAGCTGTTCTGTCACCTCAGCCAGTGTCTCTGTGGAGTTTTCTGTGTTGGTCTGGGGTAGTTGACTGACACATGTCTGACTGCTGCTGCTGTTCTGCTTCTGCACTGCCTGTAGATCAATATCTTGAGGCCTATTCAGGGTGTCCATATGATATGAGGCACTGGTGGAGCTGTACAAAATGACACTTGTTTGTGCAGCAGCTGGGTGAGAGGCTGGCTGGCTGATGGTGTTGACTGCAGTAACAGGCTCCTGATGGGTTGGTGGTTGTTGGTGAAGGTGGTGGTGCTGCTGCTGTTGGCTTTGATATGCAACCTCCAGTTCCTGAGAATGCTTCTGGATCTGGTGGTGAGTGGGTACAGAAGATAAACCGCGGTGAATGTTGAACATGATCTGAGTGGTGGTGCCATTGGCAATGTCCATCTCCAACCTGTCACCCTCCTGTTTGATCTCAAATGGCATTGGCTCGGGGCTGTCCCTGGAGGAGCCATCAGACATGTCAGACAGGGAACCACGTGGGGAGTATTTCACCAGCTGCCTGTGGCCCTCGCTCCGTCCTGACTGCTCTGTTTCAGATGAGTCAGAATTGATCATCACCTGAGAACTGCTGGAGTAACCACTGGAGTAATACGGAGTAGAAGAGGTTGTGGAGGACGAAGTGCCTCCATTTCCTGTGTTGTTGCCTCCTCCGATCTGTTGGCTCTTTTCAATGTAGGAGGCAGTGCTTATGAGACCAAAGCGCAGTTTCAGTTGGAGTAGCTCTGTCTTGAGCCGGACATTTTCATCGTTCAGTGCAATAACACGGTTCTCCAGAACCATGTCATTGAGGCGTCGCTTCTCCCGGGAGCGCTTGGCTGCCTCATTGTTCTTGCGGCGTTTCTCCCAATAGGAGGCGTCCTTCTTTTCATCAGAAATGAACTCTCGCTTCCGTCTGCAGGTCATATTTGGTTTGGGTTTGACTAGTCGGCCTATACGCGGTGAAGTTCCTGGGACACCAGGAAGAGACTCTTCATAATTGTTGAATGTCTCAAGGCAGTTAATATTATTCCCAGAGGTTTTGTTTAATGTTTTGAGAGCTGAAGTCAGATTTTCCATTCTTCTCTAGTGGCAGCCAGGTTGAAATGTTGCTTAGACAACTGGTGGTAAACCAGGTCAGAGGTCAATGACACCTTTTTTTTTTTTTCTTTCCTTGAGTTTTCACTCAAAGTTCTTGTCTCAGGAAGAATCAGTCTGAATTATACATAGGGTCCCGCCAGTGTCTATATTAATTGAGCAGAAGCAATGCTCCTATATCCGCTTAAAGGGTGTTCAGTTGTGTCCAGACTCACAGACCCTAAGTGGATCACATCAGTCTTGAATAGGAAAAGGGAAAAAAAAAACACAGTCTCCAACACTGTGTGGGTGATACAGTTTTTTCCTCCTGTACTTCTGCTGGCGCTTGTCAAAGGTTTAGCACAGGAAATGTACACTGAGCTAAGCTGGCAGAGAAGTGTCCTAGATCTTCAGAGCAGGATGTAGGTCGGCCCGTCTACCTCGGCATGTCAGTCTCTTGGGGACCTGGCTGCCTCCTTCTGTCTGTCTCTCTTCTCTCTGCAGTTAACTGGGAGATGACAGGCTGCGGAGTTAAAAACAGAAAAAGAAATGTTAATCCATGTGAACTGCTTCAGTTCTGTTAAGCATTCCAATATAAGACCTGAAATGACCTCTTTTCCTGCCCTCCCCTCCAAATTCAGTATTTATTTTTAAAATACTGATCTGAGAGGAAAACCTTTTTTCAATTCTACAGCTTTTCCTTGGTGTTATGGCATTTGTGGCTTTGACTTTCTGTGTCACCCTTGGCAACCACAGAAAAGTCTCTAGACTTCCATGTCTGACCTTTTGACCCTGTTATTGATCTGCTCCGTCTGCAGCCTATGACCCCTGACCTTTAGCCTGGCAGGATGATGTTGACTTTTGTGATGTAACGCCGACGATGAGTTTATTGCAAAGCTTGTCCGGTTTTATTATGCACCCCTGCATCTTAAAAAGAAGAAATCTTGGTGATGTTGCAGCTATTGATTAATGTAATTATTGATTAATTGACTAATTATTTTGTTAACAAAAAAAAAGACAGAAAATGGTTTAAGTGTTTCCCAAAACTCAAGATGACATGATTTTTTAATCTGAACCTCAAATATCCTGAGTTACTTAATTAAATTAAAATACAGACATTTTAGAGGCTGGAATCGATGCATTCCAATGATTATACAGCTGATTTATTCGTGATGAACTCATTAGGTATTTCAAGTAGAGTTTTAAAGAAGTAGTGATGCTAAGCTCACATTGTTTGAAGCAGCGGGACTGAAAAAACAAGATATGTAATTATAAATAGCCTTTCTGGCAACATAAATAAGTATTCACATGAAACCAAATAATGTAGCGCCACAGAAATTGCATCTTTCTAACACTTGGCCCTAGACGATACTGAGAATACAACCAGTAGACTATATATAGATTAGTCCTCTTGACAGAGCCAAATGAGTGTTAAACACAGCCATTCCCGCCCCCATCATTGTATGCACAGAAGAATGTGGCAACATTCTTCGCCAAAACAACTCAATGCCAAATCAATGACACTGAGTGAGTAGATAAGGCAGACAAAGGCAGCAGCCAATGCAGTTCAAGGATAAAGAGGCTGAGACTGGAGCTAAAAAAAAAAAAAAAAAAAATTGGATGTGTGTGGGGGCAGAGGAAGGTGGAGCACTGATAAATATAGGTCAAGGGCCCCACAGAATGGAAGGAGGAGGCGGGGCTCAGGCAGGAATAACAAGGCCTGTTAACATTTGGGTAAAACACAAGGGTGGTCATACAATCTCATAACTAGAGAGATAAGAGCGGCAGAGCTCTGTCACAGGTGTTTTTAAAGACATGTTTATCACCCTCTTATTAGACGGGGAACAAAAAAAATGATCTTTTAAATGCTGTTGTAGAGATCTGAGTGTAGAACGTAGAATTAAAACAAAGCCCGGAAGAAAGAAAATGTGTCAGTAGGCAAAAAGGAAACGCTTTTTTTATGTTACAGGTCTTTCCTTACTGTCATAAGATAGACTGGAAAAATAATTAGAGGATTTCTGTCATTAATTGGGCTTCTGCATAATTAACAACATAGATCACAATAGAACATAACAATGTCGACATGTGCACCATATGTAATGAATATGCTTGGTATGCTCAATAATAAAGAGATGGTATTCAGCAGGAAGGCTAGTAAACACATGTCACACATAATAGGTCTACGCTGTTGAGTTCAGCTGCATAAGCACTATTACACTGTCTGAATCTTTAATCTCATAATCTGGTCTTCTCAAGAACTGACACCATTATGTAACTACAGATGTTTGTGTCCACTGAACATAGATTCTGGGAACAGGATGCTTTGAAGCTTCAAATAGCTAATTTATGCCTTGGACTAATATATTTGTCCTTTCTGGGATTTAATCATATTAATTGTTTACAAAGACATTTAATGGCTCCATATTTGGTTTCAAGTGCTCTCTGGATTTTTTCCTCAACTTTGGTGTGATTGCATGAAAGTCTTCCTTGTGAGCGTTTGGCATGCGGCTGCTGGGCACGGGAGAGAAAGAATGAGGGGAGAACCTTTTTCTCAGTGTGTCCCACTGACCCAGAAACAGGGGACCGACTGTACTCTGTAAACACAAGTCTACCATCCTACACTGTACAGCTTAGAGAAATGTAGGTCAACAGAGCGCAAAGAGGTGAAGCGGCAAGAGACTGGGAGAGATTGGAAAAAAAGACAAGAGGTTGGGGAGACAAAAAAGGAGGTGCTAAGAATTACAGCATAATCGAAATATAGATGAAGGTGAGAGTCGTTGGAGCGTAGACAAAGAAATAGAGGGAGAGTTAAAACAAAGAGAGTGTTGGAGATGAGATTAGAGCTGGTAAGGGGGATAAACCAGTTGCAACAATGTTGGTATTGTACCAGTAGAAAGAATGTGTCACCCATAGCAACAAAAGGGCGAAAAGAGAAGGGGCAGTGAATCGCGTTGTACTGTCTCTCTTTTCCTTTGAATCAGCGGCTTGAAATGACCTAAAGCAGATGTTGAAAAAACCATGTTCTGTAACAAAAGAAATGTGACTGACGTTATCTGCTGTCTTCGACTGTATAGGTTTCCAACAGTCGATATAGGCACAGAACATGAATGAACTCGCAGTGGTGTCTCCAACTCAATCTGTGCATTTGTGTCACTCCCTTTGGTGCACCCCTCAGTAATAATCCATGTGGATGAGCAAGAATCATTGTAGCCTTCAAAGCTTTTTCTGTGATCTATTACAGTCAGTGCCACATTCAGTGCTTCCCCATTCATCGGGCTTCCAAAATGGAAAACTGGTACATTGAAAAATGGCATAAAGGAAAGTTAAACTGCACATATTTCCTCCACAAGCAGCTATTAACATAATGAATATTTTGCACCTTACACACACACACACATCTTCTGCAACAAGAAAGCCTGCAGTGTATTCTGGCTACACCCCTGAGCACACAGTTTCCATGGCCTGACCTAGATTACTCTTTTTCTATTTATCATATATTCTTCATGTGTCATCACTGGGTCTCTGTGGCACTTGTGGAATGATAGCATAGTAAAAGAATCCAAGTTGCACTCGCTCACACAACCACAGGGGCCACGCCACAAGAGTCTAAATGTGGCAATGAGCTTTAGAAAAAGTGGACTGAGTTCAAACCCTGCACGTGTTTCTGTAGAGCGTTTCAGGAAATGGGAGCAGGGCTAAAATAAAAAGGAGAGGGGGGGGGGGGGCACTGCACCACTTCAGAGAAAAAAGAATGATGAAACTGTTACCCCCTCTCCCCCAACCCCTGGGAAGAATGCAATGTGCGGCACGTGGTGCTGGGTTGGGGGTCAGTGTCATGGGTGGGGTCTGCTTGAATTCCAAGTCTGGGGGATGACTTTATCATCCCACGAAAATTAGGGTGGTGTTGAGGGGGACCTAAGGAATCAGGCGTCATACATGCAAGGCGGAGTCCTATTCAAGCTTGATCCTTGTTCCATGAACACATAGCCATATCAGCCATTTCTCGAAAAGGGAAAAAAAAAAACCTGAGTGACTCAGTCCATGTGTTTTGCCAGTCACATGTGCTTCCTTGGCCTACTAAACGCTATAATTTGCCTCTCTGGTGCACCAAGCCGCAGCACAATAAGAAAGCATGGCCCTCATCTCTTATCATCTTACATGTGACAGGAAACTCCGAAAATATACTTGATGCAACCCTGACCTTAATAGGCCAGGGTTGCTTTACTTTTGAAAAATGAATGGAGCTCAATAATTATAATAATAATAATAATAACTTAACAGAACCCAGTCTTTTATACGGTTTTTGAATGCCTATCTGTCTGTTTCTTTGTTATGGCGGGGTAAGGATTTATTTTGGTTGGATTTGGATTGTGCCTTTCCAGTGCATGGCGGCTGTGCGCCTCTCCCCCTCCCACTGGACTAATGTGACCTACATTTATAGCTGGCATAGAGACCCACTGTGTAAAGCCAACCAATTGGCACAGACCGCTTCACAGCAAAGCGCCGCTCTGCATAGCCACAGACTATGGGTTTCCGCCGGTTGCATAATCTGCCCCATTCTTTAATCCGTTTTAATTATTTCATTAATTTATTATGCAACCTACATAACTTCTTTGGTGTTCTCAGCACGGTATGGCTTCAGCTATATACTGTGGCACACGCAACACCAAAAACGCCAAATGCTTACATTGGTACTTTCCCTTAAGGAGAACAACAGTATCCTTGGCTCTTAACAATGATGGATAGCTGAATCTAAAACAGCAGACCTGCCAACGCAGCCACGTTGATTTTATGTGTAAATTATTGGAGTATAATGATTTTTTTTTTTTGCTGCGTGTGACGTCCTAACGCATGCCTTTGCTCGGTGAGAACTAAACTGCATTAGAACGCTAGAAGAAGTGAATGACCACTTCCACGTGCAGCCAGTCTAACACGCAGCCAATGTGTAAACTGAATCAAAACAACAGATGTATATACTATTACATGAATCTGCTAAACGTTCCATCATTGTGCCTGCGCTTGACCAACACAGGACAATAGTTCAGTGGATCGTCTGGACATCGGCCAAGGAGACGCAGCTCGAGCTTTTTCAGGTTCAATTAAAGGACACGTTATATTGTTTCATTCTGCCTCAGGATTAATTGGCCACAAACTAATGAAGCAATCACCTATCCTTCTTTTGCAAAACACTGTGAGAGATGTTACCCGGCATGTCTCCTTTGTTACACTGTCTGACAAATCGTCTTCATGCATATTTAATGGCATCCTCAGTCATCCAAGGCAACGCACATGGAGATTCAGTCGCTATTTCCCAAAATAAAAAAAAATAAAAAAAATAGAAGCGTTTCAGAAACAAACTACTTATTAAAATGCCGTGAAATTACCCCACGGCAACATCTCGTAATACTTTTAGTTCATTCGTCCAGGAGCCCACATCAACACATCTGACCCAGATTTGCTCCAGATGTTCTGAGCACCTTTCCACACCTCACCTTGCAGCGGCCGCAGTCAAAAGTGCCCGTGAACTTCACCATTCTTCATCCTTTCTATTTTTAGCTCCAATCAAACGCGGAGATTGTAAGCAGAAAGAAGTTACAATCCCCCTCCCCAAAAAAAGAGAAAGATCTTTCTTCTCATCCAGGACAGACTAGTAGGACTCGAGCGTGCACGTCTGCCAGTGTGCGCTCTGATGTGTGTTGGCTCCTCAGACGGACTCTAAAGGGTTAACCCGGGAGGCTGCACAGCCGCGTTAACCTTTACAAAGAGCTGCTACACGTGACAGAGAGAAGTGTGTCCTCGGAGCTTGCAAGGGATTTTTCCAGTTGTCTGCATGGACTAGCCTACTAACCTAAAAGAAGTCGAGTATAAATAAATCTCTCACCAGAAAGGCTCTGCAACAGCAAAAAGAAAAAAACAAAACATAAAAACAAACAACGCCCTGACAATAAATAAAATTACTCTGAATTATTATTATTATTATTATTATTATTATTATCATCATCATCACTTTTATTTTAACAGTGCATATATTGCTATGAATGACCATAATCGGTGATACTGTTGTTATTTTTAACACTACTAAATGAGCACTACACTTTCACTCTCAGGTTGTTTTATGTTAGATAAATGTCATTTCACCAGTCCATGTGCATTAGGAAAGCAGGTGCGTCATTAAAACCGCAAATACTAGCAGAATCAAAGCTCGCACCTGAACGCACCATAACCGCGACTATGTGGTGGAGGTTTGCATCACAACAAAACAGCGCGGTTGCGTGTTGACCCTGCCTCACTACAAGCATGGCACGGCTCCAAAAATATCTCCGTTCATTTGCTCTACGTAACCATCTTTTTCTGAAGGAATCCCATAACCTTTGGTTGCCCATCACCTTTCCCCCCTCTCTCTTCATTTTAACACATTAAAAGCAACAGGAAAGCCCGGAGACCCTCATTTCCAGCCGCTCAAACTACAAAGAGCAGAAACAGCCTCGCCTTGACATTGAGAAAACGCTCCCGAGCACCAAAACAAACACTCATGGAGTCGGTGTCCCGCTCCTCCCGCACAGCACAGAACACTGAGTGTATCCGCCCGTGAATGACACAGTGGGTTACAGTGTGGTTTGTTATGATGCAGCTGTTTAGAGCGAAACTTACCTTTTTGTGTAAAAAGAAAAAAAACAAAAACAGAATCCACTCGGGGCAGTGGAAGCCCCGGTTTCCGTCAACAGTGCGCTTTGGCGCATGGGCTGCTCACACACACACACTCACACACACCGTCGGTCACTTCCAAAACACAAGCTCTCCGATTAGTGCAGGTACGTGCAGGACTATGAACACAGTAAAGCTTGTTTTCCGTGCGCTCCTCATGTCATGTTAGTGACTTGCTCCAATTCCTTTCTCTCTTCTTCTCTCTTGCTCCCTTTTTCTATTTCTCTCGCTCTCTCTCTCTCTCTCTCTCGCTCGCTCGCTCGCTCGCTCGCTCTTTGCTTCTCTCTCAGTCTCTAAATGTATGTTAGTAGGTCAGTTGTTGCATAACAGGACGCTTTGGGTGCCTAGTCACGTTTTTTGTTTCTCTCTCCACTCTGCCCCCTCCCTCTCTCTTCGCCTTCAAATCCTGTTGCAGGAGAGGAGATGCAGGGGGAGGAGAAAGGCCTGGAGGGGAGGGTCCAGGCTCAGAGCCAGACTTAGATATAGGCCTATGATACCCATAATAAGGTTACTAGACTTGAAACCACAGCACTGATATCACAGCAGAAACACGCACATGCAAAGGAGTCACATGCACTGAAACAGCAAAAGGAGACACAAGTTCTACCCTCCGCTGTTTTGGGAAAAGCAGCTTATTGTGCTTTGTTCATGTTGTGCTTCACAAATGAAGCATGTCATGGTCATAGTTTGTGGGGCGGGTGGTGGTGTGTGTTAAGTGTGTGTTGCGTGTTGCTTGCAATGGTCATGTTTGAAGCTTAAAGTTGTCTGCTGAAGTGATACTTCAGATTTTTTTCTGACGTGGGAAAAAATGTCAGAAAAAATGAAAGTATATTTCTGTAGTCGATTGTAGTGATGCTACAGGAAATAATCCATTAATAAAAACACTTTATTGATGTTGAGAAATTAACCATTCATATTTGTGTTAATAGAGATCGAGGATAATTCAAGTGCTTTGTAAATGTTGCACCTGTCTTCCTAACCCTAACCCCACAGGCAGTTTTTGAATTAACCCTTTAACAAATTACTAAAAGAGATTAAAATACACCTGTAGCAGAGTCGAGTAAATGAGATTCATATTTTGTATATTGATTTTGTATATTATTACCCTTCACTGGATAAGGTAAGTCTTTCTTTAGCTGCTCTTTAGTTAATTGCTTTCATTTTAAGGGCAATTTAGCACAATTAACGACAGCAAACATACTCACAGTTCATCATACACTGCAACGCTGTGCAACACACGTTTGTCTTTGTCATACAGCTTCAGGTTGAGTTTTAATGTGCAAAACCACATGTGTTCTACAATCTTGTATCCAGTATCATTTCACATGTGCAAGTTACTCTATTCAGCCTCCTCTAATCTGATATTATTTCTCTGACACCCCTGTTACCATATTAATACACCAGGAAAAAAACCCACCAACTTATGCAAACCTTGTGTTATTGCTTCAGTCCAAATGTTATGACTTTGGCACCTTGTATAAAATCACTTGGTGTTGACACTGTAGGCACTGGCATGTTAAATCCACATTAAAAGCTTGAACTGTAAAGGGAAAATTTGGGGTTTTTCCTAATCACACAGTTCAGACCTGCCAAGTATTGCCGTGTCTGTTGTTGTGTTGTTACAATAAGTTTTGAACTTCAGCGTGGATCTTGGCAGTAAAAACAACTCCTCCGACTGAACACAAACGTATTGTGTAACTGAGCTGTGTGTTTTGATTCGGCGTGATTACAAGCTGGAATGTCTGTCGTGCTGGCAAAGCAAGGAAAGGACTCACACCAGACCCAGGGAGATTAGCAATTCTGTTGATCTCACTGGAGTTGAAACACTGTTTTTGATTGAAGAACAGTGTCTCAACTTTGAATATGCCCAAGCTGTTACCTCCATCTATCATGCTGGCATGCAGGGAGCTGCTTCAGAGAGAGAGAGAAAGAGAGAGGCGTGTCCCAGACGGGTGTAACAAGAGTTTAGATGAGACATATCTGCTCAGTGATTGTCGTTGATGCCTTAAACACAAAGCAGACTTGACAGTGAAAGCTTCTGTGTCTGTTTTCGTGAGGGCTTTGATTGTAATCTGGAAAATGCAGTAACTTTTAGGGATGATTTTTATAGGTGCATTAGTTTATCTACATACGTCCAAAGGTCCTATTATTAGCTCTTATTAAAACCAAAGCTATTCAAACATTTTCTGGCTTTTTTGAGTTTTTTTTTAGATGTTGACAGCATTCAGCGTACTGTCATTTGCACTTGCAACAGTTCATCTTAATTTAAATATAGCCAATAGCAACTGTGCCCTTCAGTTTATTAAAGCGGCTCCACACATCTTGTCTCCAATCCTTTTGCTCCAAATATAGTGATAATAAAAGTGTGTTTTGTGTCTCCAATTGGATGGCACATTATCCACGCAGTGATTTCAACCTGAGTAGAGGATCAGTGTTGATGCCTGCGAGGCAGATGAATTCTTTATCTCCTTTATCATAAGGCTGTACTATACATGGGCGTGTACTCTAAGTAGAAGCGTGTGTTCAGGAAATTAATTATTTTTACCCTTCTATATACAGGAAGAAGGGAAAAAATGTGCCGCGTTCATAAAATTATAGAACATAGAACCATATTTATCCCCCTCCCCCAAATTTTTCTTCATCCTTTAAAATTCCTCACAGCTACCAGCTCTGACAATTTCACGTCCTTTTGTAAATTTTTTCAGATAGATGGAACTCCGCTTACGCTATCAATAATTTTAAGAATACCTAGATCCCCAAAAGAAAAAAAAACATGGATCAAAAGAGTTTTTTTTAGTATTAAAATAAAATCTGCAGTGTGAACAGGTGCATTAATTTTTTTCCTTACAGTGAACTGTTTGTAATTTGATGTTGTATATTATACATTTTATGACATAGATGTGAAAAATACATCTTAAAAAATACACGTAGCACATCATTTTGGGAAGTAAAAACAAACAACTAAAATGGCTCAATAGTAGTAAAACACTAAAATAGTACGAACCATTTTTTTTCACAGACACAGAGAAAACAATAACGTGTAAAAATATGTGAGAATAGTCTTCACTTGTTTGTGTGCAGAACATGTTCACAGTGTGTAATACCACTGGTTTTATTGGTCCGTACTTTAACTGCGGGAGCCATTCGGCATACACAGATTATTTGTGACTTCATTCATTGTTGACTAGCTCTGGTCTTGATGTAAAATTTTAATAAATGTAACTTATTTCTAGTTTTTACTTTAGTCTTCTTTCTATTTTCTACTTTAAATCTAGTTCTGATTGTCGTGAGACCAAACATCCGCTCTGTTATTGTCTCGACTACTATTCATTCAGTATCCACTTCACTTCACAGTCACACTGACCCTAAATGATTCCGATTGAAGACGGACCACCATTCCTTTACATCTCTTAGTCTGGCCTGCTCCTCTTTGTTTCCTTCTTTGACTGGAGGAGACAAACAGCACTGAAGGAGCACCGCCATTGGCTGTGAACTTGGATCCCCCTCCCCCATTAAAAACACACATTCTCTCTGTCTCTGCATCACTCGCTCTCTTTTTGCACCCCATCCTTATCCCCACCCTAATGTTTCCCCCCCTTTCAGCTATGTCTGCAAGCGTTTCCATGGCAACTGTCGCACTGCCTGCCTAGCAACAGGCTTTATCCTTTCACTGGAAAAAGGGGAGCAGACTGGGGGAAGAGGGGGTTGCGGTTTTTATGGGTGCATGGTTGCGGATGAGGATGATGGGATCATAATGACAGCGTGTTGCAGTAGCTTCATTAAATCAGTCTCAGCTCTGCTCCACACCTGCAGCGCCTGCCTCTCATCTTATTACCTTTCCATTTTCACCACAGGCTTCTCCAGTTTACTTCAAGGCACACTGCAGATCAATTTATCCTTTTAAGAACACTGTTTTCATATCTGCTTTTTGGGATGAATTGTGGGCTAAACTATTGTTTATATTTTTACCCATTAGAAGGTTCCAGAAAGGTCATCTAATTTCACTATGTACACTATATATTCTTGTCCTCCGAGTGGAATGTTTCCCCCTATTTTTTATTAGCAGAAGGGAGGAATGTTAATGTGACCATGGGACATGACAAAATCACAAAGACCTATAGCAATGATATCTTATGTGTATTCATTATTTATTTGTTTGAACATCAACTTTATTGTTTCTCTAAAATATCCCCTTTTTAATGATTGAAAATAACAATAACACGCTGGTTCAATTAAGGTTAGATTAATACAAATAAACCCATTGAAAACACACATTAACACGATGCTAAATTTGGCATCAGTATTTATTTCCATCCCAACTCACTTGCAAACCTCCAGAACAATACAAATACCTCCATCCAGTATGATGCCTATAGTGTAGTAGATGATGAAACATGAACTCCAGCCCAACAGGCAGTAGTTAGAGGAAGGTGTTGTCTTTGCTGCCCTCTGCTGACCACAGAGGAGGTTGAGATGCCAAACTCTCGAGGCAAGATAGAACAAAGGAAGGGCGGTAAAAAAGTGAATATGAAGGGAAGTAAAAAGTGAATCTAAAATTGCATTAAAAACACTTGATGGTATGTAATGTGCTTTATAAATACACATTTCATAAAGTTATAAACAGTTCAACAGTATAATCATAAACAATTCTAATTTAGACTTCGACATAGACTTCCTTTATTGTCATTACACAGACACACACAATGAATCTGGTAACGAAATGTCATAGAATTGTCAGCT
>JAPTHA010000028.1:3197451-3208400 GCA_029814585.1 Gymnapogon annona
ACTTTTCTATTTCCATATTTATTTGTGTTATCAGCTGACAATTCTATGACATTTCGTTACCAGATTCATTGTGTGTGGCTGTGTAATGACAATAAAGGAAGTCTAAGTCTAAGTCAAAATTTTTTTTTGTTATAATCAATCCTTAAAAATATTTGACAAAAACTGGCCATAACAACTCCTTCACTTAAAGTTTAGTAAAATTCATTATCTTCCCTGCAAAGCATCTCTGTTTCCAACTTATGCACATCTAGGGCTACCAAATCTTAAAGAATACTGAATTCTCTATGATTTGCACACAAATGCACTCGTATAGTTGTATGTAAAAATGTCTTAAGTCTCTTGTATTCCTTAGTGTCTTTTTCATTTTGCATTATGATCCTTCCTTATTTTTTTCAACATTCTGTGTCCCTATTATGTTGGTTTTTCAACATTCTGTGTCCCTATTATGTAGATTTTTTTCAACATTCTGTGTGCCTATTATGTCAACATGAAGTTCATAATATGTTTCATTCCCAGCAAATCAGGTTTAATATATGCCTGTGTCTAGTGCACAATGTAAATATTCATTAGGAGATAAATAAAAAAGGAAAGGAAAAATGAAAACATTCACTGCCCATAAACTGCAACATAATATATAACAAAACTGTATATAATGAAACAATGTACAGTAAAGCAGTGCAAAAACAGCATAGACTGAAACCACAAACTCTCAAATAACCACAAACTCTCAAATAAAACTGAATAAAAAACTCAAACCAAAATAAGCCAAAATAAAAACATAGGGATGAACAGAACTGGTGTGGCTTTTATTTCTTAAAATTAGAATGAAATATGAGTCTATACACTGAAGAACTGAACAATAAGCCAACATTTTAACAAGCTGTGCATATTACAAGCTACAGCAGGGACATCTAGCGATGAAGTACTATCTTACAACCAATTGAATATGTTGTTTTTCAGTCTTCCAATTTCACCCCTCATTCTCACTTGATTTTGGTCTGAAAGACCAATATGATGGCAAAGTTGAACATCTTGAAGGTTCTGAATGGTTGAAGCAAACCAGTGGGTGATATCCAATTAAACAGGTTCATCCATAGTTCAACAGCCAGAATATGTTTTTTTCTTTTCTTTTTTTTTAAAAAAAAGATACAACTTCTTTTATAATGAAAAATATACTTGGCCAGATCTTTACAGAAGTCTTTAAAATGATTCTAACTTTCTTCAAATATTTTCTCTGATGTGTAGGGTTGATTGTGTGTCTGTTGGTTTTTCAGAGGCTTGAATTTGTTGCTCTGGAGGGATAACGTTGTTTTTGTTCTGACCAGATGCGTTGGGAAGTGAAGATGTAAAAGCTGCTGAATAAACAACTGGCATCTATTTCTCAGGGCTGATCAACACCACAGACGCAAAGAGGTGAATCGCATTAGCCTTTAACACTCAGGCTTCCTAAACACCATCTGCATCAGCTTCATGGTGATGTATGTGTCGTGTGATCTTGTCTGTGGGCACTATTCTCTGAGTTGTTTTCATTAGACTGATCTGAAATTCAAAGCAAATGGGACATCTGGCATTTTGGATCAGTATTTCGAATTGTTGAGATGGTATTGTAAAATGTCTGCTGTGTCTGCAGTTGTGGGAAGGTGACAACTCCAGCCAATTAACACTGGGACATCTGAGCCAGGAAGGTCAGAATGAAAGTCCTTCCCCTCTTGGCAAAGCCGGGGATGCTGACAGATGGTACTTAGACCGCCTAAGCCCTGTGCCTCTATCTGATTAGAAACTGAACTCTCTTGAGTAAATATGATCACATGTCAATGAGGGAAAGTTCTCCTTGTGTTTCCCCTCATGGAACTATGGATTTTTTTTTAACCCATTATCTACGTAATCTATTTCATAATCAAAAAAGGCTAATCCACTTTGCAGATGACAAACCCTCATCCCATCAGCTGAATGTTTCACGCAAAAAGAAAAGTCTGTTCTTTATTCATCTCCTTTGAATTGGCAATCCCTAGTTTAGCCATACACCAAAGAATTAGTTATAGTGACACAGAAGGGAAACTGAATGATTACTTTGTTTTATTTATCTGCTGGATAAAATGCAAAAATATATTTACACAATACAAATTAGCTTTGGAAGATACGTACAGAAAGTATTTAAGCAGAAAGTTATAGTGCCACATCGAAGATCTGTTTGTAAATATCTGATTTGCATTATTGAAGACAACAGGATGGCAGTTCTCAGTTGTTTTCTAATGTCCTCAGTTGTTTTCCTTGGACGTTTGCCTGTTGATCTGACCGGACTCCCAGCGCTGCCATAGAGCAGCTTTCTGTCCTCCTGCCCGCTGAAGTTTTGTCTCCTGCTGTGAGATGAGACAGTGAGAAAAAGAGGATTTAGAGAAGAAGATTAGCTCCTTTTACTCCATCCTCTTTCAAAACGAACTTCTACCTGCAAGCCAATTAGCCAATTCACCAATTTCTGCATATTTTTTAACTTAATGGAATTTTTAGCTGTGAGGACAGGTTATCAAAATACAGAAAGAAAGAATTTAGCAAATCATTTTCCTTTGGTAAATGATCACTGATGACTATTTGAACATGATGATGGAACAATCAAACTCAGCTCCAAAGTTAAAAATCATTAACAGTTCCAGATTAATTTGTTTGACTTTGTTGTTTTGGGCAGTTTTCTATGGAAGCCCATTTCAATGTATTTCTTTGACTTTGTTTTTCCAACAAGAAGGCAAGGACTTTTTTTCATGTCTGAACAAAGGCTTTGACTTGAGTCCAACCACCAGCTTCCTCAGAAATCTTACTCCACCTTTTAATAATAAAGCAGATGCCAAGAAAACAGATAGTTTTGATTCTTCATCCTTGCAGGTTTTGCAGAATTAATGGTGATATAACATAGTTACAATGTTGACCTGGTATTTATGTAACAGCAAAACACGGGCAGACTCAGACAGGTGGCAGAAAGCAGAAAAAACAACTATTGCATTGAATTAAACATGGTTCATCACCTGAGACTGCTCAGATTTCACCTGGTCTTTCTTGGGGGGTGGTGGCCAAACTCGTTCGAGTTTCCCCCATGGCTGATGCCTGACATCTGATGGACAAAGATGAGAAAAACATGAAATGATGGGATTCCATTTTGGGCTTTTAACAAAGTAGAGTTTCATAAAATCATTGAGTTACACTTTTGAGAAAGGTAACTTAAAAACATGAAGCTTTGATGTTACATGAGTCAATGTTTGTCCACTATTCTATATTTGGATGATGTGTTTTCTGTGTCAGATTGAAGCTGAGATGTCTTTAGTGTTGATATGACAGTTAATGTGGGTTGTGTGTTACTGTATCATATCATGAACAGTTAGAACAACACATTACTGCTTTTTTGACCTCGTGACTCATTTCCTTAGGTCCCCTGACGGCAGACATCTTATGTTGCTGTCACATGTTTACAGCTTCTTTTTCCACTTTGAGTCACTCACACAGGATTATTCAGCTGCAGTGGCTGGAAATGCCAACATGGTGCAACATCATGAATCACTAAATGTATACTACTGTTTTCTCAGCTTCACTCAAATTCCCTTGGTGGTCATAAAAAGAACAAAAACAGCATAAGAATGCACAAACAATGGTACCTGTAAACACAATAAATGTACTTCCCTCAGTGCTTCATATCAATCAAGCTGATCTGTATTGAGAGGATGTAATGGCAAAGCTTGAACAGCCCCTGGGTTGGGCTAGAGTTCACATAGAAGCTGTTATGTTGTCACTCTGCCCACTGGCATCTGCTGGCTGAGATCAGACCACTGTCACAATGATGTGTTATTTAGACGCCAGCAGGATGGAGGCTAAGTTGTCTAGGACTGCCTGGAAAACACCCTGTGACGCTAATGTAGAGAGACATTCATTAAGGTGTTCAAAGTGAGTGTCAAAAGACTCAGATGACAGATGAATAAAGACCCAAGTGACTCTTGTCATTAACTTGTTACTGCAGTTATTTCATAAACATTTAAGCTTTGTCAACTTTTTCCTTCCCCTGTTAAATTGTTCAATAAACCGTCTGCTGCAATGCATTCAGGTCTGAGTGTTAGGCACCGGCAAATTGTATTTATTGTTGTACTTTACTTCAACATTTCGGTGTCATTACATTTATCTAAGAATAATAATTACTTTTTTTAAAATAAAGACTGTACACAGCTGATAATATTAAACTCTTTCACAATCCAACACATTATTAAAGATTAAAACTGCAATTTGGCTTCTCATACTTTACAGGTAGTATTGTATAGTTGCGGTCATACTTGATATACTTAAAGTTCCAGGAAATACTGTGTATTCTCTAAACTTGCCAAGTGGTCTCAATTCATTTTTGAACTTTCAAATCAAGAAATTCAAGAAATTTTATTGCTATTTGTGCATAACACATATGAATGTGTAAATGATCTCATAATATCTTGCCAAAAATAAATATTAGTAATGCAGCCCTTACTCATTAATTATCTGCTGAGCTGACATGTCCAACAACTGCATGTGTCATAAAAACAAACAAGCAAACAACAAGAAAAACTGCAGATAGTGGTGGCTTTGACTCCTAATGGATTTGGCGGTTTGAATCCTGGCTCCAACTGTCCACATGTGGAAGCATCCTTGGGCAAGATACTGAACCCTAAATTGCTCTCAGTAGAGCCTTATACTGGGCAGCAGCCACCCACTGGTGTGAGTGTGTATGAGAATGAGAGTTCTTGTAAAGTAAATATAAGTGCAGTCTGTTTACAGTTTTACAGATAGTGTTTAATTCTCAGTCCTCATCCTAATCCTCAGTGTCATCTCTGGGACTTCAATCATGTATACTGTCTACGTTGTCTATGTTTTGCTTGTGAAGGCTCTCAGTCAAGTACAGATGATGACAGAAGAAACCCTTGCTACGTTGTCTATGTTTTACAAGAATTCAACTGTTGTTTACCTGCTGTACTCTGTTTTTTCTACTCTTTGTATTATACTGCTGTATCTGAAATTTCCCCTTGCTGGACTATTAAAGGTATATCTATCTATCTAATTGGACACAGTTCATCATGCCTCTGGTCAGGTTTAGCTTTCTTGATCAGAGGAGTTGACGAGCAGCTGTAGAGTATGTAAACATGGTTGTTTAAATCCTTATCACTTATCACACCATATTGTTATTTCTATATTAAGGTCGGACTTGAGCTTGTGGATTTATTTGGTGTCTTTCTGTAGGAAACTGGATAAAGTAGATGAATGGACGTGTAGATGAAACCAACATCCATGCTGACCACGTCACAACACTGGTGCACAGCACTTTTATTTCAATACCTATAGGGTGTCCACAAAGTCTCTGGACAATTTAAATATTAATTGATGAGATATATTAATTAGATTAGTTCTGTCTGGTTATCAACCTTTTTTATCACAATGTGGGACCATGTGCAATGAAATCATTGGTCGATCTTTCTTGAATGTGTCACCATAGCTGGATGCTTTTCAGCCAACCATCACTGTCCAGGTAGATCGTTCACCACAACATTATGCATGTTACTGGGTGGCTAAATCAAATATTTAGAGACCAGGAGGATATGAAGGGATGGTCCAAGTCCCTGAACCCCACATTCATCAGACATCACTGCCCTGCTCTTATGTCTATGGGGTTATGTCGCAGATATCACGTATTGAACAAAGATACAGAACACCAACGACCTGAAGTAAAAGATCACTGATACCATTGATAAAGTTATGCTAGAGCCAACATAAAAACAAATCCAGTACTGTCTGGATGTGATTTGTGCAACTAATTGTGCCCTACTACGTTTCATTTCATAATCATTTGTACAGTTGTTTCTATTTTTATTTTTATGTTTATTATATTGACTTGAGTATTTTTAGATTATTTCAATGGTGATTTTACTTTAGTTAAGGACCCGAATGGTTCATTCCCATCTGTTGTTATGTGTATGGATCATAGATCATCGTATATGCCTGTGTTGTATGTCAGGTTACATTCCTCATAGCTCTGACTGCAGACTAACCTTGTACCGATGTGAACGTCGGCTTTTCTTCATCTTCAGAGTTCTGCCTGTTTTCCCCATACAGTGCTTTTCTCTGTCGGCGCAGCTCCTCTTCTCTTTTCTTTGCCTCCCTTATGTCCCTCTCTACCTCTGGCTGTAGAGACAGGGATGGACGCAGCTTAAAAAAAGGGTTCTGTTTGAGGATGGGAGACTCTACTCCGGTGTTTTCATTCTGCGTGTTCCTTTTTGTGTCCACAGCTGTAGAGCCATCTGCGCTGATGGAGTCCATACTTCTGTATAGACGCTTGTGTATTTCTTGCTTCGGATAAGGATATAAACGTGTCTTGTCGCGACAGCCTCCGTTTGGACTCTTTAATCTGAGGTTTTCCTGACTTTTCTGTATCTCTGCAGTTATAGATTTATACAGGTTGAGAGAATGTGCTCTTGAAACAGCGCAACTTTTTACTGAAAACATCTCTAAGCTCTGTGTGCATTTCAGCACAGATGGAGAAATGTGACCTCTGACCTCTGAAGGGTGCTTTCTGTGTCTTGTTGGACCCACTGTTTTGTCCAGATGGAAAGGTTCAAACAGCAGTTTAGTATCCTTCAATTGGTGAGTTTCACCTTTGCTGTAGCTCCCTGGGATCTCCTGGTTGACCAGCACAGGTTCCCTCTGGATGTCTTTGCTTATGTCCTTCTGCATCTTCTGTTCTGAGAGCTGCCAGTTATTTTGGAGCCTTTCGGTCGCAAGTGGTTCAAGTGTGATATTGGTCTTGAACGGAATCTCTAATACATCTGGGTTTTCTGCAAGGTTAAATGTTCCCTCAGCTCTCTGTAGGTTCTGTTTCCTCTGGGTCACCTCATGGACGTGCCTCTCCATGGACGTCTCAGCTACTGAGAATCGGTGGCAGGTTAAGAAGGGAATGTGGGTGAAAGACGTGTCATAACTGTCAGTTGAGGGTACGTCTGCAGAAATCCATTTGTCACTTTGCTCACTGTTGTTAGTGCTGTTGTCCTGCAGCTGTGTTGTAGATGAAGACATCTTTGCTTTTGCTTCTTGGTCTTTACTATCGTTTACTTCTTTCACTTTCAAGATTGTCTTTGTTGCGTTAACATTCTCAGCGTTAACTCTGTTTTCTTCCTTTGCATTTTCTCCTGCCAGATCCCATCCTTCTGTCAAATTAACAACAATCTGTTGCTCTATTCTGACTTCTTCGATAACTTGCTGAGTAAACTGGCTCTCTGGCTTATGTGTATCTTGTCGTTGCTGTATGAGCTGCAGACGCTGAAGCAGTTGCTCGCCTTGTTGGACACCCGTTACTATTTTGCTGCTTTCACATCCCCGTGGTCCCTCAGCATCTTGTTGGTCATTTATTTCCTTCTGCTCCTCAGAGTCAGCCAAAAAGTCCGAGACGTGGTGTTGGGATTCTGGTGTTTCACTGGTGCTGCTCATTCTCCTCACCCAGCCATCCCTTGTGTTGTTGTAGTTAAAAGACACGGCGTCAGTATGTTCTTCATCGTCACTGGATAATATCTGTTGGATCTTGGACACTGTTGGCTTATTTGCTGTCGGATCTGTCTGTTCTTCATTCAGAATGACCCCATCCTTAAGTTCCTTTTTCAATCCTTTGTCTCCTGCTGTGATATCCTGATCGAGTACTTCCAGTGTTTCCACGGCCTCCATTGAGGTTTGGTCCTGTCTTATTGGTTGAGTGGATTCATCGTTGTTGTTGGTTGTACAGTTTTTAGAAGTCTCTGATGTACCATCTAATACTTCATCTACATCATTCTGTGTTGCCATTAACTCCCTCTCTCCACAATGCCAGTCTAAGCAGTCTGGATTAGCTTTAGCCACTGTGCTTTCAGGTGACCCATTCGAAAGGGTCAAACTGGAATTATTGACTGTCGCACAACTGCTGCCTTCCTGTGGAAGCAAGTTGTCAGTGCAGGATGGTAGAGAACAACTCGGCGAAGATGATGGAATGAAGACATCATCCGCACCCTCATCCTCCATTACTTTGTAGTCCTTTGTGACTCTAGCAAGTGCAGTGAGGACAATGTTTGCTTTATTCTGAGGTGTTCCATCAGAGGTTACCACTTGGCTGCCATCTGCTGTCTTTGTTACACTATCTATCTTCATCCACAGTCTGACATCATCCTGCTGGGACATCCTGGGACTTTGAGGGCTTGGTATGGGATCCTTTAGTTCCACAGTGAGAATATTTTAATCATTTGAGGTACTTTTTAGTTATTCATGGTGTGTCTGCTTGGATTTAGATAAAGAACACAAAACAAAATTAGGCCGATTAGTAATGGAGATCATTCCACTTGAATGAATGAACTCAAGCAACAACAGCAGATTATGAGCAATTAGTAAAATGATATTTTACAGAAACAAGCTGTTATTTTTAAGATAAAGATTATAAATCTGGCACAAATGAAGCATGATTTGGGAACCAGAAAATTAAAATATTTGGCTGAGTTCTATGTTTACAAGCTCAAACAAAACCTTTAGTGAGGCAGATTCAAGATTTGTATAAGATTACAATATTATTTTCCAAACATTTTCATTCTATTTCTGTGTTGACTGCTACAACCATTGAGGGAATTCTTAAAAAATGAAGTGCTCTTCTGTTGTCTCACTTTACGCAATCATGTTCTCCTTCCTGTGTGGACAGATTATTTTAGGGATGTGTTGAATATTAGAATATATATCATAAGGACTACTACATTTTAAATATAATATTTTTATGATGCTAATTCTCCAACAGATTTCAAATATACTATAAAGCTACCACAGAATTTGCTGACGAAAATCAAGTCTAGAGGTGGAGTTTTGTGCAAATATCAACCGGCATATTAGGTTTGTAGATTTCTATATGTGATTTTTAAAAAGATGTATATATTATAATGTTCTGCTGTCTGTAATGAACATGAAAAAGCCAAAAGATAACCTGCTTTAAAACACAAACACTTCTATATTAATGTTATAAAATGCTCAATAAGGAATTATCTGAAATGTAGTTAATTCACTGTGATGTAAATTATATTTACTCTCATGTGGAAATAAAAAACAAAGACAAGTTTCCTAAAAAGGTAAGTTAAAGGCAAATATAATATACTGGTATTTCTTTTCATATAGCTGAAAGGTTTTTATTTAAGAATGAAATTGCATTCATGAATGTATTATAAATACACACCTTTGAAGTGTTTAATGACAAATGACACCTTATATTTTTCCTGTCCAGCAAATACAGATTAGAAAATTCCTCTAAAATTAAGTAAATATGTTATTAAAATCCATTTAATTCAGATGTGTTGTTTCTATGACTTTTCTCTCCTATTGGGACCGAGTACAGCCAATTCTGCTGACAAAGGTGAACACCAATCGGCTTTCTGCTTTGTGTTTTGGCACAAAGGAACTCCCTACCTTGTCAGCCAAAGAGTTTTACTAGTTTCAGTTTGACTTTTCTGCTTTTCCATGTGTCTGCTGTAAGAGACAGAGCCCAAATGAGCATGAGTGGTTCGTAACATGATCAACCCTGTAACAATAATCCCTCATGTTTGTACAACTGTTCTGTGTATGGTTCATCATACAAAGCCTGGATAATCTGTGGAATCTCATTGCATACTACTTCAACCTACTGTAGGGTGTTCTTAAGAGAAATACTGCCCCTGCATAATCTGGTTTGTCGTGCTACAGGGTTATATCTGAGTCTATATTTACACCTCCATTCAGGGGCTTAATGTCAACTCTAGTACAGTTCAGGATTATCAACAGTAGCTCCAGCTAAAGCGACAGGACATATTAATGCGTGGGGGTCAAACTCATTTGAGTTCAGAGGCCACATTCAGCCAAATCTCGTCTGAAGTGAGCTGAACCGACAAAATAATAAAGATAGAAATAACGTAAACGCCTAACATTTAATAATGTTTTAGAGCAAAAAAACAAAAACAAATTACAGAATGAAGATATTTACATCTACAAAATTAGCCTTTAAAAAGGTGAATGACACGCACAACTATGAACTCGCTAAAATGTATTAAGAAAAACAAGTACAATTTGAACAATTTTAGCTCTCTGCTTCTTATTTGCACAAGTACATGACATACAAGATCGCAGTGGATCTACAAAGACACAAAACATTTAATAACAGGCAGAACACTGGTAAAATTCCACTTCTCTTAAGACTTGTCAGGTTGTTCATATTTGTTCAGGTGATTCAAATTGTTTGTGAAAAGATAATTTGTAAACTTTTTCATGTAATGTTACTTTTTTACTAAATAATAGCTTTACTGACTGAATTTATCCCAGGTGTAGTATTGGAGCCTTTGATGGGCAGGTTTTTGGCCATATTTTTGACACCCCAGTATTAATATATCTTGATGAACTTAAGTTGTTTACTCCATCCTTAATATAACACAATGTTGATATTAACTTGTAAAAAAAAAAGTAGATTTTATTTACTGTTAAAAATGCAATTTCATGGTTCCATGCTCAAATATTCTTACAAGGACTGCTACACTTGTGGTAACCAAGAATGCTATAGTATAATTCTACACTAATATTTGAAGAACTACATGAAGTTCAGATGACTGACATTTACATTTTCAAGTACAAGTTCATGCATTTGATATTTAAATATTCCAAGAAACTCACCTTATGGTCACGGTCATCTTCTGTGTATGATCATACCAGCCTCAATGGAAATGCAAAATGATCCATCTGATGATCCTCCCGATCTACTTATCAACTATACCTTCCTGTCCTCATGTGTCACGTGAGTCAGACCCATAATGGTCCATTCTTTAATTCTCAGAATAGAGTGATATGACTCAGAATTAAATCAAACACCCTTGCCAGCTAATTAATAGTACACACGGCTTGTTACAAGATAAAAATGACAATCAACAGTGATTATA
>JAPTHA010000028.1:3240881-3254985 GCA_029814585.1 Gymnapogon annona
TTTTATTATTTTGTGGGGTCCCTCAAATGTAGACTTACATTTTGTGTGTGCGAAAGTTATACGATGTGCAAAAGTGCACAGGAGGATGCAGAATAAGATTACATCACACCAGTATGCGCCATAGTTCTTACAGCCTGCTGCAATGCACAATGAAAAACTTCCCCTGGGAGGAGTAGTTCTTAGAACTAAATTTGAGTTGGATAGTTCTTAGAAATGTTCTTAGATCTACTATGTGAGAAAGCATCTAATGTTAGCTGTGGTTCTTGTCCTTTTCCCATTATGACAAAGTGAAACGTCTGCAGTTAAAAATCAACCAATCAGGCCTGTCTTAGGATGGCATTGGAACTGCACACAACATTTTCCTTCCACACAGCATAAAATACATTTTAAGCACATTTCCACTGAGTGCTGTGGGCTGGTATCAGAGAGGTGTTATCTGGTGAGGCACAGACTTCATCACTATCAGTTTACAAACATGTGAATCTACAGAGTACTTATTCAGTATTTGATACTGAAGCACATTTCATTAAAAAAAACCTTACAATGGTCAGTGGACAAAACCTTTTTTATGCCACCGAATGTGTGACAATATTTTCACGGATGAGCTATAAATTTGTGGCGGATAAAAACAAAATGAAATGATACGGAAATATATACGACTGAAGCAGAATCTGGGCGCAGGTCAAGTCTGAGTCACTGAGATGTGGCAGAGAGGATCCGGTAGATTTTCAAAATACAACATCATGCACCCTCCAGAGGGAAAACTCAACAGGATGTCTGCACTTGACTTGCTAACTCTAGCTTACTGTCCAGACTGAACTGCTGGGGTCACCAGCGCCCCCTACCATGTGGCAGGAGAACTGTGTGCCTCACACAGTGCCTTTAACACCCGTTTCGCTGCTCAGTACGAGAAACACATTACACACATAGTTGTTGAAAAAAACCAATCAGTTAAATTATGCCAATTTAGTTCATATAGCAGAGGTCTTTGAACATTTTAATAGCAATGTTACACAGAGACAGCAATATGGTCTCACTGCGGAGCTCCAGTACAGTCAGCAGAGTGATCGCAATCCCAAGTGTGCGTCTCGTCGCAGTATATTTGATTTGTAAATGTGAAAATTCAGCGATTTTGATTAAAAATGACCTTAAAATGGGCCAAGTTAAATAACAAATAAATGTATAGTACAAATTACTGGTTCAATATAGCCATTTATTTATTTTTTGGTTCTATTTTAATTTCTCTTTTTTAATATAACCATTAATTTGTTTTTTCTTTTCATGATGACAGGTGAGGCGATGCCTCACTTGCCTCCCCAACTGCATGTCACTGGCTGGTATGGTATGCTATTTTGTGTGTTCAAATTGTAAAAGAGGCCTCGGCAAGTAATCCATTTGACACCATTTCTGGGTACCCTTCTTTTGGATATCTTTAGATTAGATTAGATTAGATTCCTTTATTAGTCCTACTCAGGGAAATTTCTCATTACAGCAGCATACATATACACACACAATAACAACAGACTCTGCTCCAGTCAGTTTCAGTTATGACACCTGACAGCTAGGGAAACATAGGGAAATATATGAATAGGACAGAGTGACTGGCATCACTCAAAACAGTTCATTGACTGGGTGACAAAAACATAAGCCAATGATGCAGGATGTCCATCATTGTCATTGTTAGTTTGTTGTTGTTGCACCAGTAGCGTGTCATCGTAGGTGATTAGCATAAACCACACCTACCAAGTAAGGGTTCGGATGGCAGTGGAAATATTCACCTTGTATACCTTACCATTCCAAGCCTTACTGTACTGTACCAGCCCAAACTATACGTCTGGAGTTATGACGTGTCAATACCTAATAGAAAATTACAATGAATACACATTTTTGTGCAGATTTTGGCTTTTAAGGGCTATGGTCTTAAACTTTTGAGTGCCTAAGTCTTTTTTTTTTGTTTAATTGTTGTTTCTAATCAATTGCTTTGCTGTTTTTTTGTCTCACTCCCATTTGTACTTTTGGAATTTTTTAAACTCCACAGGTTACGAATCGGTTCAAGAGGGGAAAAACCAGGAAGGCTCTATGACCTAGACGGCCTTAGTTCCATGCTCCTCAGGCCCTGCTCAGACCAGATGACTGGGATTACTAGACGTACATGGACATACTCAAGAAAACATTCTGCATGGAACCTGTGCCAAAGACCCTACATCTCAAGAACCCTAGCTTCAACTGGTTGGTGACCTTAACATGCCACCTCATGAAGGCCCTGGAGTGGCTGGTCCTTGCCCACCTGTCTTCCTGGTGAACTCATCCATTACCGACTGCAGTTCTCCTTTCTCGTTTGCCTCTCAACAAAGTCACATTTTCTTCCCTTTCCTCCCATCATCTTCCCTGCTTGCTGCGCTCTCGTCTTATCTGGTCTACTGTTTATACTCTGAAGAGATTCACTCTGCCCTGTTCTACAAAGTAAGATCAACAAATTGATCAATTGGTCTCTCAACGCAATTGACAACATCGTCTTGATACTACATGATGGACAGGTGGTAAAAGTGGCAGGCTGATCACCCCAAGTACCATCAATCTTATGTCTTTTTGGCACCCCCATAATCAGCACTGGCCATTGGCCAAGGCCGATGCTGGAACAACTGCACGCGGATGAGCGTGGAGTGAGACGCTCTTGCATTCGCTACCCCCCCTTCGTAGACACCTGGTGATTGTTGACTTTGTCCGGGCAACCTTGAACCAACCAGTTATGTCTGCTCCCAGATATTAGAGTTTTCTGACTTGTCATTTCATGTGTTATTTGTTTGGTTCTCTCTTGCATTATGTTTAGTGTCTTAACTTCCTGTTTCCCCGCTTTCCTGTGTGTGATTGCATGTCCCACCCCCCATGTGCTGCACCTGTCTCATTTTCTCCCCTCCCAGTGTGTATTCAAACCCCTGATTTTCTGTCTCACAATACCAGTTCGTATTTACCTTTCCAGTGATACGTACCAGCACTTACCTTGTTCAACCTTGTGCACCTTTGCCCCATTTACTCACCTGTTTGGATTCTGACATGGATTTTACTCGATACATGGTTTTGGATTTCCCCTAGTGTTTTGAGAGACTTTTAGTTACCAGTATATTCATGTACAAGGAGGCTAAAATAAATTGTGAACTTGTTACAACTTTAACTCTGTCTAAACCTCAGCATTTGAGTCCTCGCTACTTTGTGTTTGGATGTCATCCACCCTGGAAGAGATCACAAGTCTGGGAACATTTTGAAATGGTGATGTCGAACAAGTTAGATTTGAAATTCTGAGAAAGGTCCCTAACATTTTCATCTCTGTTATTCATACAATAAAAAAATAAATAAACCACCAACATCTCATTTTTAATTTGCGGGTTAAGTGTTCTGTAGGTGTGGCATGAGGTTTACCTGCCGCACACACTAAATGTAATTGTCAAAAGGTTCATGGATGCTACTCCTGGGCTTGATGTTATATGATCAAAAATGAGACAGTTGGCCAACTGTTTTACATCTAGCACCTCAGTGAAGGAGAAGCTACAACAGATCCAGGTGGAAATGGACCACCCTGCTTCAAAACTGATTATTGAGGTAAACAGTAGATGGAACAGCACGAGATGCTGCAGCACTTTAATGAGCAGAAGGATGCAGTGGCAGCTGCTCTGGCCACAGATTGGCAATCACTGATTGTAAATGTATTTGGGTGTGTATTCTAGTGTGTGAAGATGCTGTCACCTTTCCATACTGGCACTGTTGAGCTCTCACACCAACAGAGAGTGTCTGGATCCAAAATAATTCCACTAATTAAAATGCTAAAGCATGCTTTGAGTGAGATGATGGCTCAGTCTACAAATGTAAATGGAAAAACTTGCTATAAGCTTGAACTGCATTCTTATTGCTAAACTCTGTGGGATAGAGATCGCAATTTTCGCGTATTTTTGCTGTCATCACTCCTTGATCCTAGGTTTAAGGTTCTCGGCTTTCAAAGCTCCACAAACGCAGTGGCAGCTGTGTGGCTCTTGAAATCACTACGTGTGACATTATAGTGTAATTTACCCCGTGAAGAGGAGCCACCAACTTCAACTGAAACACAGCTGCATCTTCCCAAGGTAGACAAATTATAGAATTTAGATGAAAGGATTTATTTGTATTTATTCATGTAACAACTAAATCTTCTGTTTCATTTTCACCCATTGACATGTGGAAGGTTTTGGACAGCGATGCTGATGAGGCAAGAACATCCAGAAATGCAACTGCTGATGGATAGCAGAGGTGGAGCGCTATCTGTCAGTGTCAGCCCCTTTGCTTGAATGATCATTGGTCTGTGTACCCTTGGTCTGTCTATCCTGGGCACAAAGACCCAAACCGAACATGTATCACCTTGCAAATCAGTACCTGTCAACACCAGCGTCCTCTGTGGCCTGCAAGAGGGTTTTCTCAAAAGCTTGGGAAATTGTGTTCAAGAAAAGAAACCACCTCAAACACTCTATGGTTGAAAAACTGTGATTTTTAAAAAAAAATAAAAATACATAAGCACCACCAGTTCCTCCTAGCACTGTGAAAACATAAAATGTTAAAAAAAATGTAGAGGAAAATGCATATACATAAATAATTATGGGCAACAAGTCAGTTCTGAGATTAAAGTCAGAAAATAGCCTACAGGATGCATAGGAGAAGTGCGATCTAGTGCCCTATGCTATTATGGTTTTGCCCCCCCCACACACACACACGCACACACACACACACACACACACACACACACACACACATGCACACACGCACACATAAAACAGGGTTACAGTTCAAGTTTAGTGCAAATGTTTAGATGGCAATGTAATATAAAAACACAACACAAAAGGTTGCAGAGCAAATATTCTTCAGTGAGTGAAGGTGAAGGTTCCGCTGCAGCAGCTTCCAGAGGCATCCAAAAGTATTTTCTCAGTGTTTTTGCATATATGTAAAAGTAGAGTAGATTTACCTATTACTGTACACATGAAACACAGTAAATTTATCTATTACAGTACAGATGGAACTGCAGCAGACTACTTGATGTGTTTAACATAACAAATTATCTTGTTATGATTATGCATTACAAAAATTAACGTGGTTACCCAACAGTTTTATAGTTCCAGCAGCTACACACAACAGTAGCATTACTAGTTAACTTTGCTTTATTTACACTTAGCTCGCTAACTAGCATTTTGAATTTTACAAATGACGACATACCTCTGTACTGCGACCTCTTTTCCGCCTCCTCTTTTCTTCTGTTTCTGAAACTGACCCAGAGAGGTTTGACAGTATTTTCATGGTGTCAAAGAATGGACTTTGCGCTGCCTGAGGCACTCACTGTTATCGCCCCCCCTCCGCACTCTGCCCTCTCCCACCTGGTATGTTGCAGGTCAGCTTCAGACCTGGTTAAACCAATAATGACAAATAACGGGGGGGGGGATTCTGTATTCGGTCAGTTTTTATTCTTAAAGCAGAGCACGAGGAAAGGGCACCTGTTGGGGTGCCCTTTTTATTTGTCATTTTTTAAAATTTATTTTCTGGAGGCTTGGAGCAGTGCCCCTTGCGGCAGGTGGCACCCTAAGTGACCGCCTAGTTCGCCTACACCCAGAGCCGGCTCTGTGTACTATTATATTGCAACAGACCCTTTACTTGATGTATTACTATACAAATATTGGTTATAGTGGCTTTATTTGTGATTCGTTGTTTCATTATATATATATGTATATATCAGAATGTCATCAGTCTCATTTGTCTCATGAAAATAAATCACAAATGTGATTTATTTTCATGCAGGTTTACTACCTGTCACCTGCATTACTTTGCCACCCACTGAAATGAGCCTCCATGTCTTCCCCCTCCCCAGTCAGGACTCAATTTACATCTCATTATGAGGAGATCGCTGTTTTACCTACATGTTCTCTGCTCTGCGACCCCATCTGGTGTGTTCACAGTAACATGCATCATTTCACTCTGCGCCTGAGGGGTTTATAGTAGGCTGACATGAACACGGGACCACTCCACTGCATCCTGTGTAAAAAAATAGCGTGTGTGTGTGTGTGTGTGTGGAGGAGGGGGCTGATAATAGTCAACTGCAGCTCAGGAAATCAAATCAAATAAGATGGAATTTATTTTCCAATCACTGTGAAGAAGGGGAACACCTGCTGTAGGGTGCACCCTTTGTCTTGATATTTGCAGAACCCTGTTCACTTGCATGCATGTTGATAATATGTCTGAAATGACATTTTATCAGACTGTATGAAATGTATTGTATCATGCATTAATACAGAGGGCAAATATGACTAGCATGTGGCAGAACAACTCCATTGATACAACGCATCGCACAGACAACTAGAATGAATCCACAGCCTAAAGATAAATAGATCTGAATAAATAATAAATCGGTAGCTTTTCAAGGTCAGGAATTGAAATTATGCTACATCTTTTACTAATATTTACATACATAAAAACTGTACAATAAATTAAACAGACATAATATACAAATAAGAGTTGTGTGATGTGTTTAAGTGTAATAATTGGCACAGGATCAAGAGGGAGGCTCAGACAAAGGACAAAGGATTGTGTAGGAATGTGGTCCTTTGTTGTCGAGCTGATTAATGAAGTGGCTCTATAGGCCACAGCTGGAGATCCCGACCTAATGGTACAGGGTGTGTGTTGCTGTCGGGGGTTGTATCAGGAAATTTCTGTAGGAATTGAGTGTGGTGGAAAATGTAGGGTTATGTGTGTGTCTTTGCAAGGCGAGTTTACATAATGAGGTTTTGTATAGGGCTGTGCAATGGGATCAAAATCTTTCATACATAGACAATGATACATAGTATGAATATTTATTCATTTTCTGTCTAGTTTGTAAGAACATATAAAAGGAATATGAGTGTGCAAAGTGTAGAAATGTAAACAGAGACCGCTCCATTATAGTTACTAATAAAAAAGAGGCAAAATAAATATAGTACTCTTTAACCATAGAACTGTTTGACTTGTGGCAAACTAACAGGATTTCATACAAATATTTTAGACTATGTACATATAGTTCTTAAAATTAAGTAACAGGATGAATGGATACATACAGTGTAAAAGAACACAAATCACAATCCGTAAAATGAATTTGTGACATAGCAGAGTAAAAACTAGAGAACAACACGAAACAATAGACATTTTCATAAGATCACGCGATTAACTGAACATTTGTAGTGCACACTCTGGTTTGTGTGCTCGTATCAGTCACAGCTATTAATGTATGAAATGTTTCATGAGACTTCACTGTAATTTTTATACTTAATGTTTTTCCTCCTGAGTAGCTATTGTCTCGACTGCAGAGTCTTCACAGTGGACAAACTTCAGTATGATTGACTATGTGGTGTATCATCAGGACTCAATTGAACATGTGAATTATTTAAATGAGATGCATGCAGTGGGAGTTTGCAGGAAAGGAATGGAAATGCAAGCGTTTGCTGCTGATGCTTATATTCATTCATGCATACGTGTATAGGTATGTCCATATAGTGCAAGAATGAGTAAATGTGTTAATGCACAGATAACTCATGTCGCCATTCACTGGATCTGTATTTCATTGCTTGCTTTGTATTTTCAAATATTCCCATGGTAACAATAAAGAGCAAACATGGTTTAAAAAAATGTTTTTGTGACACAAACCTTTCCTCCTGCTCTCCTCTCCATTCCATCCCCCACTACATTTTTTTTATCAATTGGTCTCATTCCTCTCCTGCATCAGTCATGTACAGAGTTTGGGATATTTCCATCGCAGGCTCAAGGGTGGTGGAGAAGCCTGTGAAGGGGGGGATGGGGCATGGACAGCCAGTTGGAGCAGGGCAATGGCCGCTATGAGAGTACACCCATGGGACCAGCATCCAATGTGCTGTAAACCATAATGGCCTCATAACAGGCACATTTCTCATTTCCACAGTGCACGGGCCATATCTCATCTACCACCATGACAATCCCACTGAGACCCCCCCCACACACACATGAACCAGGACAGTACTGCCGACGGTGCACACAGTGCTGGAGGAGGGGAGGCGGAACCTAGTGGGGAGGTAATCTGAAGAGTATGCTTTGGTCCATTCCTCTCCTACTGGTGTTCTTAATCATGTCTAAAATATAGGTCAGGTAGCATAGGCAGCACGCACATAAAAAAGGCTGGTGGACATTACATCTCTGAGGTAATGCTATATTAATGAAGAGTAAAAGTGCCCAGCTAACATAAGAACCTGAGGTTAAGATGTACATTCATTCAGTTCCTCTGGGGTTTTCTACACAGCAGAACTCCACCTGTCTTCCTGTAAAGCTGTGTGTATGTTCAGAAAAACTGTGTCTATCTTCTGTTAAACTAAAAGAAAGATTAAAAGTAGCAAGCAAAGATGAGCAGAACTACACGTGTGTTTAAGGGCATGGCCAGCAACATGTTTCCTCCTGTTGTTCCTGCAATGGTACTGTGTAAACTAGTACCACGAAAATGGTAGTGTAAAATGGTACTAAACTCACCAGGAAAACTCCCAGTACTCCCAATAGCCTGTCTACCATCAGGATTTCTCCCCTTAGATTCTGTCCCTACACATAATGAAAAGATCCAGTGCGGTGCATTTATGGCGATTTTGTTTTTTACTGAATGTGCACCTCCCTTGTTTAAGTGATGCATAAAGCACAATTAATGCCGTAATCCTGACCAGTACAGTCCACTTTAAATCATATACTTACTTTCAATGTATTGTTTGTGTTGTTGTTGTTTTACATCACTTTGAGCTTTGTGAGCTCAGTTAAATGAATGTTTGTCAACCTCTTTGTTGCAACAATAAAGAAATTTATGAATACATGAATAACTAACAAGGGTAAAACACAGCACGGGAATAATGAATCTTCCTCTACTTTGTATTTATTTATTTATTTGTGTATTTATTCATAGAATATGGGTATATAGCAAAACCCATAGTGCAAAGGGGACCTGGGTTCAGTTCCCGGGGTGAGTGTTCAGTGGGTTGCGTCAGGAAGGGCATCCGACGTAAAAACTCCTGCCAAATCAAATATGCAAATTGGATTCGCTGTGACGACCCTGGGAGGGAAAAAGCCAAAAGAAATTATCATGGGTATTTCATAGCAAAGCTATATAGACTTGGAGATCAGTCACATATTAGCTTGTATCCTCCATCCTATATTTTGGGGAAAACTTTTTTGTAAATATGTCTAGCTTGCATCGTTGAGGTTTATTACTAACTGTAATGCTTCAACTCACCACTGTGAGTTGTACTCTCGGGTAGGAAGGCCTGGTCTGGCCATTGGTACATGTTTATACTGTATACTGTATAAGGTAATACTTGGCCTCTTGTCAGTCTACATTTGTGAGTGAATTTAGAAGAGAAATTCTAATAGTTACTCTTTCTGTACAACCCTTTCTGTTATATTTGCACATACAGAAATGGATCAAATGGCTTTGCTTTATTCTTACACATGGAATCAGCTGTAAAAAGGCAAACTCAATTTATTTGAGTGCTTTTAAGTACAAACTTAAAGCTCTTTATGCCAACTCCATAACTCCTACTTGTTTTCTTAATTTGTTTATTGTCTGTTGTATGTGTTTTAACTGTGTAATTTTGCTTCTGTTTGTTGTGTTTGCTGCTTCCTATTGGAGGACTCCATAGGGTTATATTTTTATCTCAATGGGATATTTACTGGTTAAATAAAAGTTAAAAGATAAAAATGTTTTTTAATTTGAGTGGAACTATGATGTAAAATCAATATAAGGCTGTTTTATGTGTAGTTGACTTGACATCTTGGACGTTTGTCAGTGAGATGGTGCAGACAGCTAAATATCTTGGTGTAATCTGGACAACAAAACTGAGTGACTGTGGATGTACTATAAGAAAGGGAGTCAGTCCAGGTACCTCCAGGTCTGCACTAAAATGTGATAGTGTTAGTCTCATAGCATAACTGTCTAAGTAATTTTGAATTAAATTGTGATATATATGCATAAAATGAAGCAGTATGATAGTCTTGCAGTTACACTATAAGGTTAACAATATACTTTAGTGGTGGTAAGTGTGTTGCTCTATGCTGCTGAAGAGATAACACTGCACAAAAAGATACAAGGATGGCCAAATTAGTAAACGAGGTTGACTGTTTTGTTTCTGTATGATTTTTGTTTCTAGAGCTGAGGGACATTAATAAAGTTCTGATTGTCGATCAAGTGGCAATTTTATTCAACAGACTAGTGTACACTGCAGGGTTTAGTATCAAGATGTTGAGGTTTTCAATATATAAATCAATATCATGGTATATGGTAATTCATTATTAAGAGTGTTAAAGAAATGAAAACAAATATGTTGTTTTGGTTAAACAAGCATTTAATCCAAAGTAAAACATTTTCATGGGAATAGGATGCATGGCGACCTTTATTAAACAAACAGGAATAAGGAATATGTGCAAAAGATGAGCCAGTGTTCTCTGTATAACTACCAATTTTCATTACATATATTTATGAATGATGAATAAATTATGCAAATCTGTTAAATGCATTTTACGTATGATGAATTCACCCCTTGGAGCACCCAAAAGCAAGTGAAAAACTTTCCTTCCCTCACCCACTCTTGCTTATAACAGCTAAATGTTAAAATTAATACTCTGATTTCATTTCTGAACCCATGTCGTAAGCCTGTGTGATGAACCACAGAGTAGTGCGGTAGAGATACATCTGACTGAATTGGAACAGGAATTACAGTAGTTGATACATACATAAAACACACACCTGTCTAAACACCTTAGTGATGCCAAAAACTCATATAAGTAGATTTTATACAGCATGAAAAACTAGCCACGAGACGCGCAAACGTATAGCCTTTTATCTTTCCCTGTGGAACTTTCGTTATGTGAACATTTCCCAGACAACCCATCATGACAACCTAATGTGGACCGGTAGATGCAGGTATGTATGATGGTTTTTATGCATAACTCATCCATTCACCTCTAACACATGCACACAGAAATGCAGAAAGGCACACATAGCGGAAAAACTTTGACCACGTGGCTCTTCAGTGAGTCTGGCCTTTCTGTTACTACTTCTGACCTGTGATGCTACATGTCCTCAAGGATCAATAGCAACATATCGTTCACCTCAAAACCACAACATGATGAGCTTGAGGCATGTGCGTATTTCTATCTCTGTGTGTGTGTATGTGTGTGTGTATGTGTGTGTAGCCTCCTCTTGTTTGTAGTGTCCCTCCTTCATTCCCATAATGTTTGGATCGGGTTCATGTCCTCTGTCTCTCATTCAGGGGATGAACCAAGAGGGGGAGAGTGGAAAGGCAAGGACAGAGGGAGAGGGAGAGAGAGAGACAGAGAGAGAGAGGGAGAGGGAGAGGGAGAGGGAGAGGGAGAGGGAGGGAGAAAACAAGCCTGGAATACAAATGAGCTGACACACATAATGCACGCTTTCCCTAGCTCTCTGTCTTCCCCTCCTCTCTTCTCCCGCTCGATCACTGCCCCCCACCCCCCACCCCACACACACACCACACACACACACACACACACACACTTACATTCACAAGGATACACTCTCACACATGGTCTTTCACTCTCTCCCCATCTCAGCCTACTCTTTAGCCGCATTGGAGCGAATGCTGCACAGGAGGTAATTTGAGCCACTTAATTTATTAGTCATTGCTGGTTGTTGGAACAAGCTAATTAAAAGGAGGGTGAGCGTGCATGTGTGGAGTGTATGTGTGGACAATTTGGAGACAGGCATTGGTGCTGATGCTGGTGCTGCTGCTGTTACCGCGTCTTGTCTGCACGTCTGAGGAGCTCACGCTTCACTGTGGACCAGGAGGGAGCAGGAGAGAAGAAGAAGAAGAAGAAGAAGAAGAAGAGGAAGTTGAGGAAGGAGAAAAAGGAGAGGAAGACAGCAGTGTGGAAAGGGATTTTTACACCACTGTACCATCACCTGCTTTGACATGGCAAGTGCATAGGAATCTGCTGCCACAGCAACTCAGCAACGAGGTATCCAAGGTAAGGAATGAGGGAGGTGTGTGGATGGAAGGATGGTGGGGTTTTCCTCCAGTCTCTCCTCTTTTCCTGGAGTGATATGAACAGTCTGGCTGCCCAGGGTACCACAACAGGCACAGCTTTGCTCGTAGAAGCCACAGCTTTGTATTTTCTGTGGATTAAATGGTGCAGAGGATCTGGGTTTTCCCTGGTTCTTTCTCACGTCTTTGCCTGTGGGTGTGTGTTGTGGCGGGGGAGTGTCTCTCTGTGGTATTCTGTGTTTTGCAGTGGTATTCCCCAAACAGAAGCTCTAATTATCTCACTCTGGGTAAATCCTATTACGATTTTTTACCCCCCCCCCCATTTGTTCTATTAATAGTAGAGGAGGAATCACTGGTCAGAGGAGTGGAATACTTGGTGTTGTTACTACTGAATTATGGCCCAGGAATGGTGTTGTTTATGTTTATCACTTATATGTCTTTGCATGTGTTGTGTGTATCATAGTACAAAGTATCTGCTTCAGCATGAGCTGAAGAAGATTGGCGTGACAGTATCTGGGTAAAGATGGCGATACTACACAAATACACAGATAAAATAAAATAAAATGATTTAAAGAAAAAACCCCAAACAGAGCTGAGGGATTTCACGGCTTTGCTCCAAATTGACAGTGACAGCACTTATAGCTGCAGGTAAATGCAAAAAGCCTGACTGCTCCATGCTGAAAATTTTTCTGCAGTCCAGATCTTAAAAATTCAGCTCTCTCTTTTTATGTTGCACACGGAAACAGATGAACGGCTGACTGACAGTTGGCATTTTAACGCTGCATTGCTGCTGCACCTATTGTTATGATCCTGCTGTAAAAATGTGGATTTCTACATCTGTAACACCACTGTCTGGCAAGGCAGGAATGAACTGTAGTTATCATATGGATCATGGTGCTTAATCTGTCTTTGTTTATGTGTATATATGTGTGCATGCATGCCCCCCTGGACAGGCATGTGTGTGTTGTACTGTATGTCCCGGGGCAGGGTGGTGGACTGCAGAGGCTGGAGAGAAGACATATGGCTGCCCAGGTCTCTACCCTTCGATTGGAGTCCTCAAAACTGCAGAGGATGGAAAGATATGTGTGTCTACTTTATAAATTCAACTCGACAGCTCACTTTGCTTCTGTCTATTCCACCATTTTGATTTTCTCATGTGGTTTTATTTCCCCTTTTGTCCTTGAATAATTTTTGTCCCTGCTTTCTCAAACTAGCCTCAGCTGTCTGTCCCCCGTATGCCTCCTGATGATGGATTAGTTTGATTTTCTGTTAGTGATACTTAAATGATCAAATTAGGTCTCTTTTCACTTGCCCCTCTTATCAAATCAGAGACAGCTGGTCTACTTCTTTATTGACACACTTAATCAAATATATACACAATGCATTGCACTTCAGCTATACTAACTCTTTTATTGGTTGGTGAACTGGGTAGATTTGTGTTAGCTTCAGTGCATACTGAGCAGCAGAAAGGCCAGATTGTTTCATACTAATTAAACTACCAACTTGTCAACTTGCCGAGAGAACATTTCTGACAATCTCCAGTAATACTCCCGACCAAATGTGTGTGGGACAGCTCAGAAATCTGAATGGACACCCAGGGAGTCAGAGAAGTTTGATTGTTCCGATTCATTTGTCTCCGTGTCCCACATATCAGTTTCTTATTTATCTAAGGCTTCTCCACTTCCTCTTAGGGTTAGGGTTAGGGTTAGATATTTCTCCTAAAAACAGGCAGTTCCATTTTCAGGAGATCTACGGCCATTATTGCACACAACTCAGGCATATACGACCTCAGCTGGTGTTACAAGCTGTGGGTGAGAACGTCTTTGTGCTGCCGCCCACTAGGATAATAAAACACAAAAATAAGATTCCCTGTGGACATCTACTGGAGAAAGAAATGGAAAAAAATACTCCCTCTATCTCTGTGACTTTTTCTTTCTATGTTTATTTCAGTTTCTGGGACTTCTGGTTGTTCACTTTGACAGCTGCTTCTTTTTTTCTCACACAGAGTCATACACATTCATACACACACAATCCACCCAACAATC
>JAPTHA010000028.1:3295971-3309128 GCA_029814585.1 Gymnapogon annona
TGGCCCACTTAGGCAGTCATAGAAGCGTAAGCAAAAAACCTGTGGCCTAACTTATGAAATAAGAATGAGAAATAATAAAGAGACAAATGAATGGGGCCGTCAACACAATGTGGTATGTAAACAAACACAAACTCACAAGTTCTGCAGAATCTGGGTTGTGTTGCTGTGCTCTGACTATGACTCTGGACTTAGTATAATAATGTTGTTTGCTATCACACCACTAATCCAATGTCCATACAGGTGTCCTGGAAGTGCCTACATAAAAATAGCATGTAAAAAGCACACAGTCCCTATTTACAGTGTACCTGATAATTCACCTGAAACCTTCATCAGTCGTGTCATTTCTTTACCATGTGCAGATTCTCATCGGAGAGCTGTGTGCCTTCTTCACCAAGGCAGAGGGAACACAGGAGAAGACCATTGTCACCGCAGACTGCTGCTACTTCAATCCCCTGCTGAGGCGCATAATACGCTTCCTAGGTGAATACACTTTTTGTGGTACGCAGCTGCTCTGGTCTTTAAAGGAATGCAAAGGGGTGCTTTGTGTCTATTTTTGTATTTTTTTTTAGTCAGGCAGTGTGGGAGACAACATGAAAAGAAAGAGAGTACCCCGCTACGCTGGAGAACATAAATATGTAGTTGTTAATTGGATGTTGAACTGCAATATAATCTGGGATAAGATAAGATATTCAGTATGGAGACATTTGTGAATATTAAGTAGTTTGCAGATTTGCATATTGCACTGAATCAACTGAGGTGAAGGCCTGCATTGCAATTTCACACCTCAGCTAATAATAATGTGTTAGGGCTATTTTAAGGAAAATGTTACTTTTTTCCCAACCATTATGCTGTCATTTCTTTTTAACCTTTTTTTTTCCTCATCAACTTTATTCATGCATATTTGAACATGTCCTTCCTGCCTATCACCAACCTCACCATTTCTTTTTGTTTCCTCCTTCTCTCTTTTGTCTCCTACCCAGGTGTCTATGCCTTCGGCCTGTTCACCACCTCCATCTTCGCCAACGCTGGCCAAGTGGTGACAGGAAACCAGACACCTCACTTCCTGTCTGCATGTCGACCAAACTACACAGCATTAGGCTGCCAGTCCAGCATGCAGTACATCTCAGAGCACCGCGCATGCACAGGAAACCCAGTGATTGTCATGTCTGCCCGTAAATCCTTCCCGTCTAAGGACGCAGCGCTCAGTGTCTACTCTGCGGTGTACACAGTGGTAAGCTGAGGGTGCTACTCGTATCTTTGTAAATGGAAGTAGCTAAGAGTCAGTGAAATCCAGCTGACCCCTTCATTCCTGAGATGCTCAGATAAATATTTTCAGTGACGCCTACATGTAGGGCTTTGCCTGTGTGTACACTACTGTGTGTCCTCTTGCAGATGTACGTGACGCTGGTGTTCAAAACCAAAGGCACAAGGCTAACCAAGCCCACCATCAGCCTCACACTGCTCTGTCTGGCTATGTTGGTGGGCGTGGTCAGGGTAGCTGAGTACCGCAACCACTGGGCAGACGTCCTTGCAGGATTCTTCACTGGAGCAGCCATCGCAGTATTTTTGGTGAGGAAAAAAAGGGGATTGGATTAGATTACATTACATTAGATTAGATTAGCTAACAATTACTTGTCAATGTTTCAAACAACATTCTAATTGGTGAAAATTTGTTTGGTTGCTTGTCTCTACCTTTGTATCCCCTTACAAAAAATATAACATCAAAAACTGACTGGTATAAGTAATTGGATGTTATTTTGAAACACTTACTGCAACAATTCCATATTTTCTTTTTTTAAATATTTCTTCATCATCATCATTGCTCCTGCAGTGGGTGGGGCGTCCCATCCCATTGCGTTGAGCCGACCAGATGGACTAGCTTCTTCCTGTGCTGGCAGTCTTGTGCCAGCAGCTCTGCATCCTCCACAGCAACTCCGTATTGTTTGAGGTTGTCCACGATGATAGCATTCCATCGGGTGCGGGGCTTGCCTTGTGGACGTTTCCAGCCTGTGGCCCTTGGGTCAAACTGGAGAATGGCTTTTGTTGGGTGCTCCGGAGGAAGATGGAGAACATGGCTGAACCAGCGGGTGCAATGTTGTGCAGCCAGGCGGGATGCTTTGGTCTGACACATCTGGGCTCTGAGCACTTTGTTGGAAACCCGCTGGGTCCACCTGATGTTTTCGATGGTTCTGAGATCTCTGCTATCAAAACCATTTATTCTGGCAGCCAGTGTCTTGTTTAGGGGCCATGTTTCTGAGCCATAAAGCAGAATGGAGAGTACTGCAGAGCGGAGCTTCGTCGTGCATGAGATGGTCTTGTGCCACCAGAGAGGTTTCCAGAGAGACTGCAGAGCTAATGCAGCCAGGGCTCTTCTGTGAAGAATCTCTGGTTTAAGGTCCCTGTTGTCTGTCATGGTGGAGCCCAGATACACAAAGTTCTTGACAGGCTCTACAATGTTATTGCCAAGCTGAAGAGGAGGAGGAGTGTCAGGACCATCACCGACATGCATTAATTTTGTTTTAGGCCAGCTCACATGGAGGCCAAGCTTCTCTGCCTCTTGGCTGTATATGCCCAGAGCGTCTCTTAGTTGACTGTAGGAGGAGCTGAGCAGGATGGTGTCGTCTGCATACTCCAGGCCAGTCAGGTGGTAACTTCCAAAGGGCACTCCAGGGACCCGCTCACAGACCCTGGACATCAGGTGGTCAATGATGCAGTTGAAGATGTCGGGAGTTTTAACATTCATTTTAGCTAACATTATATGCCATCAGAATTTCACTAGAATACATTTATGTTGTGCGTATTGGTCACTAAAAATAAAATGAAAAAAAAGTTAACACATTGCCATTATGTTGACATGATTTCTTCCTTTTACTATTCCACAACATTGTCAAACAATTTCTACTATTGCATAAATCAAAACACTATTTCCTGGTCTATGTTTATGTCTCTGTTAGGGATGGTTTTGCCAGATCTGTTTTGGAGCAGATTCCTTGGTAGAGACACGATGTATGTGATAAACTCTGGAGCTAATGACCATCTTTCTAAACCATGTATCTCGCATTTTGTTGTTTTATGATCAAACACAGAAAAATTACAAGTGGTGCTCTGTGTTATATTTGGGTCATTCCGTCAAAAGCATTTGACTCTGGGGACAGGCAAGAAATGCTACGTATCAGTGTTTTTTAAAATATTTTGAAAATATATATTTGTAATTTCTACAACGATTCATGTGTACGGTGTTTTGTATAATAATAATAAAATATAATTCGGATTATATTATTACTTGTGTTTTTACATTTAATATACAATAATATGCCGGGGACGGAAATGTCCGTCTTTTGGCAGAATCACCCATTTTCACATTTGAGGAGAATGATGATATGTGTTCCTGTATTTCTGTTACTCTGCGGAATATTATCAGTTTAAATCTTAGGAATTAATATTTGGCTTAAGGATTGGTGAAACCTCAGAATCAGAGTAGTGAACACTGGCATATGTATCAGTCCGTTGTTGAAATCATTGTTGTTTAATAACAATAATAACACTATTTGACAGTAGCAGTCATGGCACTATGTCACATGTACAAGGCAAAGACTTTACAGGCACCAACAATCTGTGTGAAACATAAATGTAAAGGTGAGTTTCTCGTCATAAGTCTATGGATTCTAAGGCCTGGAAAGTATGAGAAAAGCAATAAAATACTGATTAATTTAGTTGATTCAAGCTAAGGTGCGTGTAATTTTTGAGACCACGTGACATATTTCATACTTTGATCAAATACTGACCATTTCAACGCAGAACAGGAAACAGAACAGGAGTATATAAATCTCTTCACGTCTCTTTACGTCCAGGTTACCTGTGTGATAAACAACTTCCAACAGCTACAGTCCAGTGCCCCTCTGCCGAGACAACAGCGACCTGAGTCGGTTCTGGGCATGCCCATGGTGACACTACCCTGTGTGGAGAGTCCACTCGAAAAGTTAAGTGGCCCTCAGGTAAGGGGCGGGGTGGGTGTGTTCAGGCAGGGCTGCACTCACAGGACAGGAGCTGAGATACACACCCCTTGTCTCTTACCTGAATGTGTTGTTCCCACCTTTCCACTGCTAGAAAACAACAAATACCAAAACACGCATGCTCTGCACCTGCACCCCAAGCACTGCTCTTCACCTGCACCCCAAGTCCTGCACCCCAAGCACTGCTCTGCACCTGCACCCCAAGTCCAGACAAAAACACCAAAGTGAATCCTCCCTTTCCTGATAAGTTGTGTTCCTGCTGTCGTAGTTTTAAGACCAGGGGAATGAGCACATTCTAGTAGTGTGTGTGTTTGGTCAGGAAAAAAAGTCCTTCCTTACTCCTAAGTTTTACTGTTGTACACATGTACTTGTTGTCAGGGATTTAAGGAGTCATTTACCTATTAGAGGTGAGTCAGCAGTTTTGCTGACACATTTGAGATGTAATTTACAGAAGCAGTTAGCTAGAGGACAACCAGGAAATCAGCTCATTCTAAATGAAAAAAGGCGGAAAAAATCTCAATTGCAAGCATCAGGGTTTTTTTTTAAAGGTTATCACGAGCTTACTCAAAATGCAATTGTTTTTGCACAAAATATAAATGTGAATTTTGAGGTCACAAAAAATGTAATATTTTTTTTGAAACTTCATTCTCCACCATAAAGGCTTTAATAGCGAGGACCAATGTTTTAGTCATTTTTGGTCAAATGCCAATTTGACAGGTCAATTCTAGTTTGCAGTCACTTAAAATATCCATGAAATAAACCCAAATATTACTCATTACGGCACTGTTTATCAATCCGGTCACAATGAATTAATGGTCGATGTGAATAGATGTCTCATACATGTTTTAAAGAGGTTCCGTCTGCAGAGTGAATCAGGCCTATGTGTGTGTGGAGCTTGAGTTTGACACCATTTCTATAAACAAATATTAACGTATGGTGGTTTGAACTCCCTTCCTACTGTCATCTCTCTTCAAATGCAGTGTTTTTCCAAGATTCCAAGTTGTGGAGATGTCTTGCGTCCTGTGTGGTCTGTCACTGTCACTAACCCTCACCTGATGCCTCTTTTCCTCTGTCTCCCACCTTGCCTTTCTCCTCTCAATCTGCTCCCTTGTCCCTCACTCTCCACCAGCATCCTGCACTCTCCCCCACCTCCCCCCCTTACAACACCTACGTTCAACCATTCTGAAATCCAACTTTAAATCTTTCTCCGGCTAGCCTCCGTCACTTTTATTTCTGTTCTCGTCTGTGCATCTCCTCCTCTTCCCGCCCTCACACACATTGCTCTTGATTATTCTTTTCTTTGCTTCTCCACTCTCTCTCCCTCTCTCTCTCTCTCTCTCCCCCGTCCTCTCTCTCTTTCTTACTCCTCTCTTTCCCCTGCAGACTCCGTGTGGATATCCATTCACTGAGATCACATGACCATCAGCCCTATCGGTTCCCCACCACTCCCGACGTCCTCATACCGTCTCGCTCCATTTCCAGCGAAGTCTAGACCAACCTGAGCAGCACTTGCTGCGCTGTGCCGCCCATCCGGCTGGGAGGCATGCAACGCTGCAACGTTCATATTCCACACAGGTTTAGACGCCCCCACCCCCAAAAGAGAAAAAGACAAACAATAAAAAACACACTCACATACCAGCTTTCTTAACTCCTGGGGAACTGATAGGAACATTTCAGACTTTATCTTTGCTGGTTATCCAGTGAAATATGGAGACGATGGAGCTCCCAAGTTGAACATTAAGTACAGTGTCAGGTACATGTTTCTTTTTATTTTATATATATATTTTATATCTAGTTTTTTTTTTTTTTTGGTTCTGTTTCTATCCTTTTTTTATATAAACTCACTGATATGTTCATCTTCAGTCGTTTACACTGAGAAGAAAGAAAAACCAGGACTGTGCACTTGCAAATTTTTTTTCCTTCCGTTTCTACACCTGTATGAATGAGTTTCCACTTGTTTGAAGAAAGCACACCCTGGAAAGTAAACATGACGGCGGACTCCCTGTTTCAACTCCCATGAGAACACAGCTTTGATGTGTGCTGTCGGGAGGCTGCCATGTTGGACCAAAGAAGCCTACTGAAGGATGTGTGTGATACTGAGGTTTACCTGTAAAAACATCCTTTTACCAAGCCATGCAATCGCTCCCACACTACACACACTCTTTTTTTTTTCCTCACTATTTCTCTCTCTCCTTATCTCAGTCCACTGATGCATATACAACCATCAATGCCCCAGAATGCCAGTTATTTCTTTACGAGGTTTACACTGATCAAGGATCCATTTCATATCTCTCAGCAGACGAAAGCAAACAGGATGAAAATGCAAACATTGTCACTTGGCTATCGCCTTTGCTTTTCCTCCCAGATAGATGCAGTTCTGCCAAAGTGAAGGGATATACAAACACATTTGATAAGACACAGCCCGGCTTTGACTGCAGGTGGCACAGCACTGAAACAAATAAAAAACACTGAGGAGCAGACAAGGAGCCTTCCTTAGCATCAGCCAGCAGACGTTGTTGGGTTTACATTCACACAGGAAAAACAGTGCTTATCCTTGAACTGGGTTCAAACTTTTATTCCTGGAAGGATTTCTGGAGAGCTTTTACAAATTAATTTATTTATTAATATGTATGGTGGGCCGCCATGGCCTGGATGGTAGAGCAGGTGGTCTGGTAACCGAAGTGTTGGCGATTCGATTCCCGCTCTCTCCTGATCATTTGCCGTTGTGTCCTTGGGCAAGACACCTCACCCACCTTGCCTCCAGTGTCCCTGTTTGAATGTGTGTGAATGATGACCCTGTGATGACCCCCCGAGCCTGCAAAGGATAAAGTGGGTTTGGAAGATGAATGAATGAATATGTATGGTATGTTGCCATTTGCGCTACATGACAGTTTTGCTGATTTTGATTTGCACACTCACGATAATTTATTAATTTAAAATTCATCCTCCTCTTTTTCTCTGGATGTTTTTTTTTTCTCTTTTCCTTGTCCTATCTTGAGTCAAATGCCATCACTATGATGTTAAAATGTTTCCCTCTACTGGACAACTTACACTCAAAGAGGAAGACTTGTTCAAAGAGCACATGTACTGTATATTCAGACTCATTTGGAAGCACACACATGCACAATCACACTTGTACCCCCTTGACCCAGTTGTTACATTCCCTTTGCCTTTCGTCCACTTTATAACTCTGAAACCTTTGTATGATAATGTACATACTGTATATCTTTTTGTACTGAGAGTGTGGTTTTTACACAAGCATCACCAAACTTAACGTTGAGATCGGGGAAACCTTGTATTTATTCTGGTGATAGAGAGCAGTGTGTATAAAAGTGTTGATTCACTTTAACACCACACTGGATCGGCTTTTTCGACATCTCACTCTTTGTTTCCAACTGCTCACCAGGTGGACCACGATCAGCATCAGAAACATGTCTGCTGCCATTCGATAGGATAGGGCCATAAACAACAACATATTTGACTCCCTTTCCCCCCCATCGCATCCATTCATTATATTTTACTGCTCAATGCTCAGCAAAGCTAGCATGAAGCAAGCTAACAATAACACAATCCTTTGAAACAGCATTACACGACTGTGTCATGATCACCTGAAACATTCATTTAGCATTTAAAGTTCATATTGCCCAGATAGCAAAGATTTTGGCAGTGTTTTGGCATACATTTGGAATTTTTGGCTTGACTGTGGTATGATTAAGGTTAACTATAATAGATAAGGAAGGGAAGGGGATTATGGCATTTTTATAGCAAGCCAGAACACTGAGTAAAAGAGTGAGAGATTCTGATTCCATATATGGAAGTGTTTTCTGGGGCAATTATGGCTATATTTTGGGAAACCAAAATTTGTTTTTGGGTGGGATTTGGTCCTGTTTGGCTTGATTTTGGCTTGCCAAATATGGGCCAAATAGATACAAATAGTACATCCACCCAGCATCTAGCCAAATCCCAAATCAGATTTGAGCCAAATGCAAAGTGATTTTGCTATCTGGGTAGCAAGCTGCCTTATAAATCAAATAATAGTTTGTATTGACATTAATGTCCCTCCCTAATGCTAATTAATTAAATTAACATCCATGTAGAACAAGTCACCTAATGATTGTATGTCTGAGGCTGCATCTGACATTTTTTTGTATTCCTCCCCATTTGTGGAGCACTGCTGTACACAATTGAACCTATACATTTGATTCTGTTGAAGTGTCTCATTGCCAAATATAGAATTATATTCACTTCACAGGGCTCTCAAAAAGTCCCCAAAGGAGCAAAAATAGTAGTGACAGTCGTTACTTTTTACTGACAGATGCCAAAATTACAATTGTCATATACGATGAATAAATGAGTGTGTCCTAAATCTCTGTAAATGGCACATTTCAGAGATAAATTTAAAAAAAATCTGTTTTAAAAGGAATGCAGAATGATTTTATGGCATTATATTCATATGTTTGTTCCTCAGATAACTGTCTGGCTTTGTAGCTGCTAAATGTGTCCTGGTTAGTTAAAAACCTTATAAGATATTTGGTGCTAGATAGTCCATGTACTGTGAATCTCTACATTTTGTCCATTCTAAAATTCTGCTATAGGTAAAAGCTACCTTTTTTAAAACATACAGACATTTCTGCAGACCTGAGCAGAAACAACAAAAACAATCCAGACATTATTTTGTTAGTTCCTGACTATTGGCAACCCTGTCATGCATATTTGAGCTGTTGTTGAAAGGGGGAGATGTAAAGATGTGTGTCTAAAAATTGTCATCTGTTAAAGACTCAAAATAAAAAAAAAGAAAACGTATTTTCTTGTAATAGCTTTAGGGACTGTGGGAGCTCTATAAAGTCTGATTTGAGACATGTTTATTAATTTTTAATGTGCTATTTATACAGCCATGAACATACAATTTTATGTGAAGAATAGCCATCGAGGGGTATGTATTTAGTCATACTTATTCATAAAGTAGTGTCTAGTAGATGTTGAGTTCTGTTATCTCACGTGAAAAAGATGGAAAAATGAACTGTCCTTCTCAGACGTGTGATGTCACCGTTTAAAAAATAAAAGGACCATGATCAGTTGTGGTGAAGTTGTGTCATACCCATACCCTTGGATATGTCATCCTTTTGTTTTTTCATTCACTTCCAGTTTTTAATGTCCTGCAAGCAGAAATGCTTTAAAAGAATTCACACTCCAACAGAAGCTTCTCATTCGTGCAAAATCTCAGTAACTCTTTGTCAGTGTAGTGTCTCGGTATGTCAATCACTGTTCACTGTGTAAGGGCTGCCTGAGAACAAGATGTGCATGAATGAGATGAAAATGAATAAACACCAAAAGCAAAAAAAAAAAAAAAAACCCATAACATACCCTGTAGAAAAGCACCAGACTATCTTCAGGTCAGAGTATGTTGTCTGATACAGAAACTCCACGGCTTACTTTTCCTGGAAAGTCTTTAGTCATTTCTGTATGAAATCAAAGAGGAAACACGCTGCATTTGACTGACATGGGAGTAAAAAGCACCGCTCTCCTTCAGATCTGCAACTCTGAGGGAGACACACATTCCCTTTGATCTTCCTGAAGCAAAAACCCTCTTGTTTTGTAAAAATATGTGTGATGAGAACAATAAATGGATATTGCAATAAGAAAAGCAGTCTGTGTCATCGAGCTGTTTGTTTAATGCATTCTTTTTCTGTTCTCGTTTTGCAAGTTTGATTGCTTATCCGTTTTCTTTTTGTTCTTGCTCTGACTGAAAGAGTTATGACAATAAGCGATCAGGTGTGTTTACTCACCTTCAGGAAACATTCTTAAACAGCGCAGGCCCCTTTTCAGGATCATGCCTCAACTCACCAATAATTAAACTGAATTGAGGTGATGACTTAGTAACCAGTTAAATTCAGAACACTTCAAATAAGGACACGTGGACATACAAGACCACATGAGATGGATATGATGGACTGTCATCACATAGATGCTTATGAATCTTCTTTTATGGTCTAAATTTGACTTAGGTCCAATTATGTTCTTGAGATTGATACCATTTTCCTTCAGCTCTCGCTCCTAAATAATGCATTTTTAATATCAATGTCGAATTCTCTCTCTTCTCTCTGTCAGAATAGGCAAATGTTCAGACTATACACAAGCTGTAATGTCTTGACCTTTAGTCCTGTGATCCATATCATACACAAAACCTAACATAACACATAACTGGGTTTAGATTGTGTCTTAGCCTCTGTTAAATCTAAAAAATCAGTAAATGTTCCGGTGTTTAATAAATACAAGTGCGCTTCAGCTGCTCTAAGCATAATACTAACCCTGCCTATAAATAAATATTCCATGAAACATCTCTGATGATAGATCACATCCTACAAAAAAATAAAAACAAACAAAACAACCTGAGGCATTTAAGACAAATATCTTCACCCAGAATTTCTTCAATCACGAGAAGTGAATTTGTGCTTTACTGAGCATCCTTGATCACTTCAATTGCTTTTTTAACAATATTATAACATAGTTTAGAAACAGAAGTTCATTTAATAAAGCAAATCTTTGTTTATTCCTGGCGCAGGTTATTTAATTAAACGTAGGATCAATAAATGACTTTAAATAAATGATATTAGAATTTAGTAGATAAATGAAATTAGTCACATGAATTTTGTCGTGGTCAAGAAATGTTTTAAACACAGTTGTCAAAACTAACAGATCTCTCAACCCCAATAAAACCCAATTCTTGGGTTTTTTTGTTTTGTTTTGGGGTTTTTTTTTAGGTGGGGGGTGTTTGTTTGTTTGTTTGTTTGTTGCGATCCAATGCCCTTTGTGACCCACCTGTGAGAATTCAGATTTATGAAGGATGAAGTCTGGCCTTTGCTGCAGCTCAGTACTGCCACCATGTGGACTTTTGGCACATTTTATCCACACCACACCTCGATGAGTGTGATGATATGACAACGGCCACAAAAAAACAAACAAAAAAACAAAGGAGTTCATATCATAGCGTGGTCATTTCATGCAGGTTTTAGCCAATGAATTGCAACTTTATTATTCTTGCTGGACAGTAAGAATAACCGACGTGTGTTGCAACTGAACTGTAAAAGAAACAGCCCTCTACTGTCTGGTCAACATATTTTCTGTTGGAATATCTTGACACCTGCTATCACCCTCCGATGTCCATGCATTTACATGTCAGATCCACTAGATGGCGATACGCGTCATTGAGGTTTCATCCAATATGTTTGAGGCTGCAACCCAATGTTCATCTGCTCAGACATGTTATTTGATGACATTTCACCAGCTGCGTTCGAAACTGAGAGGAACAGTCACCATAATTAATGAGAAGATGTTCACCTGTGTAAGCTAATGACTCATAATGAGATCCATTTTCTTAATGTCACAGATAACGGAAGGAATGGCTTGTGCATCAGTCTGTGCACAGCCTTCACTCCACACGCTTGTGGATTTCAACAGCGTGTGCCTTAACTTATTCCAGGAATTTGCACAGTGAACACTATCCATGAATTACTCTGAAAAGCTGATCAAAGAAACCTTACAGTACAGTCAACACTAATTGCACACTTCTCAAGACTTGGAGAGAAAGATGCACCTGCAATTCCTAAAAAAAAAAAAAAACAACAACAAAAAAAAAACCTCAGCCTGACTGAATTTAAACGACCACCAAACATTCCAGTCAGAGAGGTTCAAAGGATGATGCCGTTTCCTTGGTGAAACCCACCTGCAGCAGCTTTTTTTTTTTTTGTTTTTTTCTCCATGCCTCATTAGTGTGAGCAGTACAACGCCCCCTGTTAGTTTGCTAAGAATTTGAATTCCTCTGTGGTCTTTTCCGCATTCCAATCACAAGGGTTTTCTGGCAATTTTGGCTACTTTTATGTTTCAACCAGCACCCTGTTTTGGTTCAAAGGTGCACATGATGAGTGTGACCAAATACTCTAACAGCAAATTAGCGCTGGCCTCTGACTGTAAAAGGAAGTGACAGGAATGAGTTAGAAATAAGTAATATATCATACGAATAAGTCAGGTTCTAGTGGTGTGTGAATGATGAACACGATAAGAAACAGTTAATGAAACAGTTAATGTTGATTTTTCAGAGTGCCTCGGTCACTCATGTAAGCCATATAGCGTTTATTGTGTTTATTATCTATTATTTAGATAGATGGTAGATGTTTGTATCATTGATACTAACAGCTGCAGTAGTAGTACGTTCATAGTAGTACGTTCACTGTTATTACTTGTATTTATAGTAGTGGTATGAACAGTTATGGACATTTGTTCCAGCCATTGGTAATTATACTAACACTGCATCCTAATAGTTCTAGTTCAGTGTGCTTTCCACCCATGGGTCTCCCTTATTTCCCCCCATTACTTTCTCTCTCTCTCTCTCTCTCTTTCTCGTTCTCTCTCACTTTACCCTCTCTCTTTAACCCCAGCTGGTCAAGGCATATGACCATTCTCTAGCAATTGGGGTCTGTTCCAGGTTTCTGCCTGTTAAAAGGGAGTTTTTCCTCACCACTGGTACCAAGTGTTTTCTCCTAGGAGTTTCTGTGAATTGGTTTGAGAGTCTGCATCGTAAAAAAAAAAAAATGCATTTTTTTAACTAACACAATAAAATAATTGAAAGTGGTGACGCAATATAAAGTTTTCTTTTACAACATAATAAAAATTGGGTTTGAATATGTTAAGCTCAGATGATTTTTTTTTTCGTGCTCTTTTTAAACTTTACATTTATGTTGAATGTTTACGCTTTCCTCATGAGAGAGATCTATCATATTGTTACAAGTAAAAATGTAGTCATTTTAGTTTGATTCAGTTCCCAAATGATTAACTAAAAATTATTTTAGGTTCCTGTAAAACTTTCCTATTTTTTTTTTTCCACAATTGAATAACCTCATACTTTTGCAAATAAAACACTGCAGTTCAATTGTGGTGTTTAATGAATAAAAGCTTGGTGTCTCACATCTTACTTGTACCACCTAGAGACACTGCACCCCTTTCAGGGAATGAAGTCAAGAAAACAAAATTTATTACACCACTTAAAATACTAAAAGGATTACAGAATTTAAAACAAAAAACATGTTGCCACGAGCTCTGTATTTGAAGTGTAACAATTAGGCGTTCCATAAATAAGACAGAAAGACA
>JAPTHA010000028.1:3349964-3366615 GCA_029814585.1 Gymnapogon annona
ACCTCTAGTTAAATTATACCCCAGGAGAAGTCATACACTCACACACACACACACACACATATATATATATATATATATATATATATATATCACTGCAAGGCTTCAGTAAACCAATTGCCTGTTTGTCCTGGGCAAGAGGCCAACCACCTTTCTCCTTCCAGCAAATAACCTTAGGGTTGAAAAAATATCCACTTCGCATAGACTTCTGCTTCATCTAAAGAAAACTAACAGGGATGGCACTTGCCCAAAGACTCCACCCGCCTGAGGACTTGTACACAGTCCTGCTGTGGCATGCCCTTTGTCCCGTCTTCCAGCTTGATGAGAACAGCTCTCTGGCCTGCGGAGAGATGAAGTAGCCTGCTGTATTAAATTGCTCTCCTAATCTAATACAGTGTTGTTGTTGTTGTTGTTCTCATTATCATCTTCACTACAGGTTAATTACAGTAAGTCAGCTGGGACATGAATTTTCCACGCTTCAAAATGTAAATTGAGGGTTTGTTTACTGACTCTAACCAAATTAATAAAAATCAACAGATAATTTTTTGTATTAACTGTCATTTTGTACCAGTCTGTGCAAAACAATTAAAGGTTCTGTGGGTAAATGTAAGATGTGGAATGAAGTATTTATTTCAGGGGAGTGGGTCCAAACCATGGTTCTTTTTTAGGATAATTTAGCTTCTGATTCCTCAAATAATACAATTATACAATAATACAATTTGAGGAATCCAGCTTTACAAGTGTACAAATTTGATGGTTTACATTTTAGCTTCAGGACCAAGCAGCACTGTAACTATATTCCTTTGAGGTCTATTATTATGGTTTTGTCCTATATTTTTACAAACCATTCCTTTTATGTGGAAATTGAGACCTGTGGAAATCCTATGTGTGGATGTATCAGAACCTGAAGAAAGTATTTTCTTCTTTACATGACTTTTTGTACTTTGTATCAATCTGGTGTACTGGTGTGTAATATATTAAGGTGGTTTCACTTTTTTTCTTAAATTTTTACCCCTCAGCTCAGAGATACTGAAATCGTTTAGTTGTCTGTCCATCCATCTGTCCATTCGATGATGTAATGACATATATATGACAGAAACACCTTGTCACTATGCGCTGAGGATGGCAGCAGACGCAGCCGAAACCGTCAGCAGAGAAAAAGGTAACATCAACACTTTGCTCGCCATGAAGATAAGAAAAAACCCAGTCACTGACATTTTGTGAAATTCAACATATAGTCAAGGGATTTAAAAATGCATCACTCAATTTTGAACTCAAATTAAGATCAAAATTAACTGTTTCACTGTGGGGGTAGAAACACACTGTTTCTACCCCCACAGTGAGTAGAAACAGTGTGGAGATTTTCAAAGCCACAAGTTACGTCATGCTTCATTGGTTTTTGGGTGTGGTTGTTAGGTTCTGTGTCTGTCAAGTTATGTTTGTGTATTTCCTCTGGGTTTTATTTTGAAGTGTCTCCTGTCTGTGTCTCTCCTAGTGTGTCTCCAGCTTCATTTCAGATTCCCTACACTCCTGTGTCCAATCTGTCATTAGTCCCAATTTTCTCCACCTGTGTGTCTCCCTATAAAAACCCCACTCCTCCTGTTCCTCTTTGTCAGACCATAGTATATCCACCTCTGGTTCATCTTGCCTGCTTCTTGAGCTCCTCGTGTGTAAGTGGTATTTAATTTAGGATTTGTATTTCTAGTCTGTTTTTTCTGTTTCTCGTTTCTAAATCCTCTAGTTTAAGAGCGTATTTCTGTTTAAAGCCTTCTTCTGTTTTCCTCTTGCCTTTTTCCCTCGAAAGAGTGGTTTTGAGTTGAACTTTGTTGATTATTATTTTCCCGTTGTGGGTATTTTGATTTATTAAGATAAAGTAAATCCCGTGTTTTTGTAAACGGTGCTTTTTGTTATTTCTAAAAGTAGAGAATCTGAATTGTTAAATATTGAGTGTTGCATGTTCTTTGTGAACAATAAAATAAATTATTTTATTTTGAAAATTAATAACCTGCTCTTGGGTCGATTTGTCCGTGTGGTACCATAACAGTGGTCTTGGTTTAAAAACAATAACTTTTTTAAATCCTTTGAATGTACTTTAAGTCTGAGGTTTCTTGAATTCAACTCCAACAGTTATCAACAGTATTTCAGCCTTAACGTACTTTGTCCCTTGGTTGCTACAGGATACCCAGGCCGACAAATCAGGTTCTCCGGACCTGAGAGAACATGCATGTTTTGTAGAGATAAGCAAAACATGTTTTGAGCCCTGTGCAAGAAGACCATTTCTCCTACTGTTATGACTCATATCATAATTGCATTTTTTTCCTGTTGTTTTATCTCAATGAACCTCTCTTTGATAGATACAGTATGACATGCAGCCTCTGCATTACTTACGTTAATTTCAAACCTTTAAACTTACCTCATTGCGTGCAGGAACACCAGTGGGCAAAGATTAAACAATTCAATATAAATGAACAGCGTCAGTAATATTCCAGGAGACATCTGATTCAATTCCATATGTGGTGGACAAATGCTTGTATCTGAAAGGTTACGTGCTATGTAGTAAAGTGTTTGATTAATACACACAAATCCATATACAACCACAAACTGTCTGAATGGATACATTAGCTTGTTAAAGAATATTTTCCGCACCAGAGCTTTTGATTTGAATGAACATGTACTGTTCTCTTGCAGAAAGTAGTTCTGATGAAAACAGATTATTACTAAGGAAGGACCATTTTACGGTGACAGATGTGTTACTTTTTGAGAGACAGTGACAGTTTTTCATAGACAATTATAATTTACGTCTATTGTATTGGTGTGGAAGCGGAAATGTGACAGTCCAAAAACATTTTTCTTGATAATGAACATCATAAACCCTTGTGTTTTTGTCTTTAAAGACTTAAACAAATGACAGCCAAGAGTCTAATGCACCAGGGAAAGCAAATGAAAGCACTCACCATGCAACACTGCATGCTTCCTTGCTTTTGTCACATTATCTGACATTATATGAAGGCATTATTTCCTCTACTCCACTCTACTTCACTGTGGCGCTCCTGTGATTGGCATCTGGTCTGCTCTAATTGGCAGCTGATGTTAAGTAAATCTGTGAGGCTCTTCATTGTTAGAGGAGGGATTAGATTCATCCTGTCTCGACACACGCTTTCACTCCCCACAAACACCATTTTCCCATCTCTGTATGCTTTCTAACACATCTACTGTGCTCTTTGTTTCCTCGGCTCAATAGACTAGAAATATTGCACACATTTTAAACATTTACTGATTCACTTCATGGCATTACAAACTACTTTTAATGCCTCCTGCATCTTTATTTTTAATGTTCATTCTGGCTTTACACTCACTTCTACAATCTTTCAGCAAACATTCATTATGATTCTCTTTCTTCTTTTGACTAACTCAAACATAATCATTTTTAATCCAAAACAGCTCGCTTAAATCAGATGCTTTCTCTAGACACACACAAAAACTTTGAATGTAGAAGCCCTTCAGAATGTTCAAAGTGCCAGTATGTGAATAATTTTAAAAATGTGCCCTTGAGTGATGTGGCTGAACCAGGCATACAGCCTTAACTCCATGTATCCTTCAGCAGAAACTGACTCGTGCACAATATGAACAAAGACATGGGACAATCTGACAGAAAAGACAAAACAGATGTGTTCGCAAACTGCAGAAATGTTGTCTGAATACGCCAATCTGATATCAATTTCCTTTTCCTTCCTTTCCCTTGAAGTGTCAAGGTTAAAGGTGACTCATAAATGTATATTTACCTCAAGCTGCACCCAATTCTGTCCACATTCCTATGTCTGTTACTGACTTTAGGGGTTCTCTGTGTTTGTCCTTAGACTAGTCCAACATAGTAGCTGTGGCATTGTCTTTAAATGCATCTTATTGTGGATGTGTAATTTGAGGCCTGCTAACCCTTTGCAGAATGCAGAATTTTTCCAGACATTTTTGTTCTTAAAACCCTTTTTTGCGGATGCTGTCTGATGGTTACTGGCACCAGTCACTAAGGCCTGTGACTGGGTTGAGGATTGTCCTTTCTCTTGACAGACAATCTATTGGATCCTACAGCTCAGGGTCAGTGAGATTTTTTGACTCTACCACTTGACTATTTTATTCCATAACCTTCAGGATCGCTTAGAAAATTTTAAATGACTATCTGACTCTGTCCTGGCGCATTGCATGAGGCCTTGCATCTGCAGCTCAACAATCCAACTATGTTCAAAGGGAAAAGTTTTTTTTGGTTTGCCATCAGGAGGTCATTACAGTGTGAATACCTAACAGAAAATGACATTGAATCCATATTTTTGTGCAGATTTTGGCATTTAAAGGCTGTGGTCTTAAACGTATGACATACTGATGAACAGTCTAATCTAGTTTAATTGTTGTTTTCAATAAATTGCTCTCTCAAATGTTTTTCTTGTCTCACTTCAGTTTCTTGTTTTCATAATTTGAAACTCTACTTAAAACCTTCTTAAGATCAAACGTTGCAAAATGTAAAATCTTGCAAATTTTCAACTGGTCTTAAAATTTTGATGATGTGTGTATATCCATCCTGCCAACCAGCCCACCCACCATGCAAACGAAATTCATCTCTAGTTATTGTATCTTATATGTTGTTCTTTCAGTCATTACCCATAATTCATGAGCTCAGGTGACAGAATGATGACACATGAGTAAATTATCAACCTTTTAGCTTAACTCCACTTTCCCCACACCAGACCAGTGCAGTGTACCCACCAGTACTGTTGGTGCACTGACCCATCTGTTGATCTCCCATGCTATCCTGTTCATATCCCCTTAACTAAAAAAACAAACAAAAAATCAACAAACACTGGAACTTCACTGCTTAATGTCACTGGGTAATATACAGCTAACCATTAATATTTACTAAAAAATAGCACAGTAGCTGAATACATTTTTTCTAATAGACGCTCACATTAAAATACGCATAAGGTTGGTGTTTCCACTATATAATCAGTCCACTTAGTTTTGCTTTGGCTCTGCAGTTTGGTTAGTGGTATGAACTACTATCTAAGTCAGGGGTGTCAAACATACGGCCCGGGGGCCAAATGCCAAAGGTTGCAATCCGGCCCGTGGGATGAATTTGTGAAATGCAAAAGTGACATCTAAGATATTTTTAAAAAAATTTAAATTATAGTTCAGATTCCACGTACAGACGGGAGAAAAATAACATAATTCATAAATACTCACTACTACAATTTTTTCCCTGTGGAAATGTCAATTTTGTAGGTAATTTTCCTGTATTTACACTAAAACAAAGTATCATTTCACAAAAAAAACATAAATCACCTGAACAAATTTAAACAACCTGAAATGTCTGTAGAGAAGTCAGTGTCATTTTAACAATATTCTACCTGTTATTAAATGTTTTGTGTATTTGTAGATCCACTGTGATCTGTAAGCTATAATGAAGAGTATAAATGATAAACTGGGGTACAATATTGTAAAAACTACACTCATTTGAATATACATGTATAAATGATCAACTGAGGTATAATATTGCTCAAATTAAACTTACTTTTCTCAAGAATTTTGAGGTTGTTAATGTTATTCATTGTTTTAAAGGACAGTTTGTAGACGTAAACAATTTCATCATATGAGGACAGTTTGGAGTTGACATTATTGACATGTCATTCTGTTATTATTGGACTGGTCCGGCCCAAGTCAGACCTAATGTGGCTGAATTTGGCCCCTGAACTAAGTGCTGTCATTGGTATCAATCAAACGAACACATTTTATTTCAATAGCATCACATCATAACAAAAGTCATCTTGGGACACCTTATATTTAGAGCTGACCTAAACGACGCTCTTAAGCCAATATATAGAAACCCAATGCAATATAATGGCACATGCTCTGTCTCTTTAATGGTAGTCGCGTTAATTGTATGAATTGTAAAATAATTTAGTAGTATATAAAATAGGGATTTGTAGCAACATGGCAAAAATAAACAAATGGAATTTAAACGTCTGTTGTCTTTATTGCTGCCGTGTTAGTCTGCGGTTCCACAACGTTTTCGTCACATTACACATAAAGGCGTGATCATCATTAAAGCACCGTAGTCTTTGTTCCTCGTGGGTGTAGCCCGTGCGGCGGGGGCGTGTGCACGAGAGGGGGTGGGTGCGTGCTGACGTCACCATTCTGTTCATACTGACAACGCCAAAATAAACGAGTAAAAACTTTTGTATTGGACTCACAAGTGGACACACATGGCATTGCGGCGGCAGCGGAGCCGTGGGGAAAGCCGTCCTTCAGCCGGCTCTAGTGGGTGTTTGGACGCGGCTTTGTCTGAGTAGACGGGGAGTCTGTTTTCTCTCTCTTTTTCTGGGGTCGCAGTCAGAGCCAGCGGGCTATTTCAGTTTAGCCGACTTGCTAGCTAACGTCAAGTTGTAAGAAAGAAAGTGGAGAAGACGGGAGCTTGTCCGCCTACACAGACCTATGCGACGGATACTAGGTAACATATATTTCCCCCTTCGTCTTTTACACCAGCCGGTTTAAGGCGAACTAGACCAGACTAGGCTAATTTCACGCTGCATATATTTTTAAGGTACACATCTTACACTGCAACAGCTCTGTTTTCCTCTTCTTGCCTTGTCGTTGGCAGCAGGAGCAGCTTACGTAGCAGTCCTTTCCATTTTAGAAAACAACTTCTCCACTCCTGAAATTGCGATTTGGTTGCTTCATCTAACTCATTCAACACCTGCCTGAACTATATCGGATAGCAGAGTTCTCTAATTTGGCCGATATCCACGCTAACACTTTGCTCGCCATTCCCAACAACTGTGCAATGCTTTATCGTAAACTGTAAAGAGCACAGGACTTGCAGGCTACCAAAGACTGTTACATAAACTGCCTTACCCTGAAATGCAAGTTGATGTGCGTGTGTGCACACACAGCATATCAAAACAGAACTTGCTTGGTACAAATGGCGAGGATCTGTGTCAGCTTATGATGATCAGTTGTTATTTTTTAAGTATTCATGTCATGCCTCAACGTGCCTGCAGAGCTTGGTGAGACTGGCCAAGGATTGGGCTCCAACAGCCTGCTACACAGCGAGTTGGTCTGCTGTAGCAATGCGGTACGCTGGGGCCGTTTTATATTTCCGAAGGAAAAAGGGAAATTGAACCGCTATTATTTATGTTTGATCGATATGTCAAGGGGTCACGGTTTGCTGACAGCAGCAGGATAGTCCGGCGGAACAAGGTCAAATGTTGACGGTAGAGCACCTCTCCTGTCCGGGCTGTCAACCGCAGTGTGGAGGCTGGCTGTGTGTGAGTGTGTGTGAATGTTGCTGCTTCCTCCCATAGGGCAGTGTGAACCAGCCTGCCAGGTGAAGAATGCCAATGAATTATTCAGGCACATGCTGCATATGATCAGCGTGGCCCAGGAATGTGCAAAGTTGCTGCTGGGGACAATAAGAGGCTCTCAAGGGTGGCTCTGCTCCTCCAGGAATAATTGTCCACCTCATCTCTCTTGTTGAACATGCCAGTTTAGTAAAGAATGGTGGTACTGGGAGGCTTCAAGAAGTAGGAGTTTCCGTCCTTGATATATATCATCTATAGTGAATGTGTTTGGCGTTTCGTTTTTGGTTACATGTGTTGATTCCATTTTCCAGTAGAAAGTGTTTCAGAAGCTCAGTGGTCATCTCAGGTCAAAACAAAGTTATAATCGTCAATGGTGTCGAATTGGTTTGCTTGTGTCACTTTGGTGATATTTATTTCCACAGCTTGTTTTTGCTGTTTTTCTTCTTGTATACCCGGCTAGATAGCTCAGTTGGTAAGGCACTGGGCTGGTGCATAGGGGGTACGGGTTCGATCCCCAGTAAGAGTGTCCAGTGGGTTGCGTCAGGAAGGGCATCCGGCGTAAAAACTCCTGCCAAATCAAATAAGTGAACAGGATTCGCTGTGGCGACCCACAGAACATTGTGTATGACACTGGCCAGTTTTGAGTAAAAATAGAACTTAATATTGGCTACATGCTTTAAGTGTCATGTGCTTCCTAGAAGTTGACATGCTTATACATACCTTAACAAAGTGGATGGGTGCATTATGTCGGACACCTAGGTTTTGAGTCTTTACCTTGTAAAATTGTTAACATCAGCTCACCAGTTTAGTTTTCTGAAATAATTTCTGTTTCTCAGTCAGATTTCACTTCTCAATGTGCCAGGAATATAGATCATAATATATTATATATACATAATCATAAATATAGATAAAGAATTCCCATCACACAGTACAGCAGCATGTAGTGCATCTTGTGATGGCATAAATGATGACGATGCACTTTACTATATTGTGTTCCTCTTTTTTAGGTAAGTTGCAAAAATAAGCAACCGCTCTTATTTAAGAAGTAACAGAAAGGTTAACTTGTGTGAATTAAATTTTAAATGCAATATACCATTGAGAATAGGTTATAAAAAGTATTAAATAGGCAATGTATAATTGTTTTTTCATACTAGACAAAAGCAAATTCCAGAAATGAGAAAGCAAAGATGTCTTGAGCTGACACTGATTTTTACCTGACGAGCAGGTAGCTGTTGCAGATACTGATGTTCCGTCTGTTTAGTTTGTTTTAGTTATTATTTAGTAGTTTTTGTTCTTCCAGGACATCTTAATTCTATATCAATGAAATGGATTAACTTTAATGTTTTTCATCACGTTGTCTTTGAATAAGCACAAATTCAACCCTACATAGTTAAGGCAAAACCTTTTATATAATGCAAGAGGTAAATATCAGCCACTGAAATAGATGAAATGACACCTTACACAATGATGCAGATAGTGGCTGATTTATGGTGCATCCCTAGCTAAATAGCTAACTTTGTCAGTAATCTAAGTTGAAGACCAGAGATTACTAGTATACTGCTCCAGTGCATTTCCCCTTAGCGTGTCTTATCGGGAAGATTGGGCTGTTCTGACCCTTAGGTGTGCATTGACTTTGGACAGACTTTCAACTTTAACTTCTTTACATCATCAACTTTGGGAAATGGATAAGATTACACTCTGAGTTGTAACATCTCCAGATCTATTCATTTATACTGAATACTGTAATTAAGAAATTTAAGAAAAACAGATGGTTAAACTCCAAATAAGCATAAAGTAAATTATAATGCTAAAAGTGACTCAGCATGCATAAATGGAAAACAAAGAGCACTGTTCCTGGTAAAAATTGTTGCGCAGTGGTCTGCAGCCTGTATGCCTCATGATTTGAAGCTGTTGCCTCATCTTGACAATCCTCTTTTCTTTCCTCGTACAGCCTTTGTTTTCTTTTCAGGGATTTTTGTGTGTGTCCTAAACAACTCATTGTAATCCCCTTGCAAAATATGCATAATAATAGAGCCCTTCCAAGCTTGAATGCTGTGTGACGTAGACATTACATTTTCCAACGGTTCTCCATCACCAATTAACTTTTTCTCTTTCTGTCACTCTTGTCGTTTTCCCTCCTTAACTCTAGTGCCTCTCTCTTGTCTTTCATGTTCTCTTCACCTTCTATGAACTGCCCTGCTTGTCTTAAGCTCTCATGTCACTTACATCAGGCAGCCTATGTCTTCAGCTTCTTTTTCCCATCTGTCTCTTTCCCTTTCTTCTCTGCTTTGTGAGGTGGATGAACCACACAGGGCGCTGCTTTACCCTCTCACCACCGCCACCCCAGTCTCTGCTGTTACCCAGGATGACTGACAGTCATCGATTGAACCTGTCCATGTGTATCACCCTTTCTGTACCCCCCCTCACCTCCACCCCGTCTCCCCTCCTGTCTCCTTTCCTGTTGTGTTTAGGTGAGTGATGGAGATTAGAGAGTTGACCGTGGTAGCTGGCAGCTTTGTGGGTTTCCAGCTGCTTTTCTCAGTGGCCAGCCCGCGGCTCTCCTCGGCCATCACACCAGGATATGGACGGCTGCCTCCCACCAAACTCACAGAGTGGAACTCCAGGTGTGTCACAGAAAAGCCACTCATTCCCCCGAGCAGATAGACCTTTCATCTAAAGCATCTTAAAATTTCATAGAGGTTCTAGATTTACACTAGTACTGAAAACCACGTCTCTGGCATAATACACAAGTATAGTACAGCAGGTACAATGTAATTCTGTAAACACTTTCAACATTTTTTTTTAATAGTTAACCTTTATTTTAACCAAAGCAGGATCCCAGTCATTAAGAACCTTGCTCCCAGTCCGTTCTAGGGAGCAAGGGAGGTTTTGCCAAAATAGGCAGCAGCAAATGAATACAACACACAATTACAAGACTTCACCATTAAAACACAAATGACAATTCATATTCACACGCCAAGCATTACCACATTATCAAATGGAGTCCTGATCACATGGGCCTTCCACTTGCATCACTTGGCCAGTCAGATGAAGGCCCAGTTAGCAAGGATAATTGGTGTCGGTGTTTGAGGAGGGAGAAAATCTAAAAATATGGTTAATGAAGGCATTTGGGCCCAAAATGAGCCCTTCTACCACTTTGGAATGATTTATTCTTCAGCAGAGTATCCACATATGTGAACCATATGGAATAGTTGTAAAAGGCTATGGGAGCAGTGAAAATTAAACATTAATTTAAATTATTTGGGCATTCATGTGTGGTATCTTCAGTCAAAGTATGTTTTAAATGTTTCATTTCAATTCAATATTTGGGGCCTGTGTGTCTTACACACCCGCTTCTGTTACACTTTTTTATTTTTTGCAGCCTTATTATTGTCACAATATTGAACAGTGCTCTTGCACCATTGCAGATGTTCCTCAGTTTTTATTGGTTGAATAATCAGAATCATATTTTATGTGGAGCAGACATGGCATAAAATATTACATGCGTGGTGAAATGAAGTGCATATTTCCGAATCTGAGAAACAGTCTGTGACAACCTGCACAGGAAACCAAAATACACAAGTTGGTTCTTTGTGTTTCTGTTTGCTCTAGTGGTTTAAGGACTGCACCTCAGCTCTGAAATCATGCTTCTATGTTGCACATAGAGGTTTTAGATCCTGTTTATGTTTTGAAACTAAAAAAAATAGGATTTTAGCAGAAGTTGATAACCGATTGAAGGAGGAATACTTATAGACTCATCACATAGGTAGCGGCTGTTAAAAGCACATTTATTAAAAGAAGTAGCACCTGCACACTGTATCTAAGCAACAAGAATTATTCAAGGACAACTTTTTAATTCAACTGCTGCCTCTTCTTCTTTGAATTATTTTATTTAATTTCCATAGCTGATTTTATAATGATGAATATGAAAATTTGTGACTAAGATATAAGTAAATAAATAAGACAGAAGTAAAGCCGCACAGAGATTTTTAATGAAAGTCCACCCACCAGTATTTCATTGTTCTGTTGTGGAAGTTCACATTTATTATTTCCTTGACACACGCACACTTAGAATTCCGATGCTGTATCATGAAATTCTCCTGCAGGCCTTCTGAGACAAATTTCCTGAGATTACAAAACATGCAAGGTCTTGACATCACAGCAAAACTGACCCCAGTTAAGCAAGCAGCAGAGTAGCAGTGTTTTCTTTTTCTTTTTTTTTGTTTATGCATGTTCATAGAGCTGGACCCCAATGTGCCCCAGGCCAACTCATCATCATTCCACACTACTACAGCTGTGAACTGAGTGGCCAGGGGAGCAAAGAGTGGTTTTAAGTTTCATGTAGAAACTTTGAAGGTTGAAGTTCAGAGGGCAGTAACTTGGGAGTTGCATAACATCTTTTACTTTCTCTCAGTTATTGGCTGTTTGCTATCTGAGTGCCAGTGCTAACACATGATCTTTAATTTAGCGGCCACAGTTTACACGAGTAGTGTATGGGCTGTGTTGAATAGGGAATATTCCAAAACAAGTCAAAGGCCAGGACACTGATGGTTCCCTTGAGGACTGGTCTACCATTGCATAACAGCTCAGTGTGTCAGTGCGTTGTTTATGTAACCATGACCTAAGTGAAAGGAGGGAGAAACTATTTCAAAAGACAGAGTTGAACATTAAACACAGCTGCAAACAAAAATAAAAACAGAGGACCGGAGTCTTTATATGTATGTATGTGTGTGTGTGTGTGTATGTATATTTATATATATATACACACACACACACGTATGTGCATATAAAGACTCATTACGCATTTGTTTTCACTGTTTGCTCCCTGCTTTTTAATCAGATGTCTTTCATATTTGCAAATATAATTTTTAGATTCTCAATGCAACACGGGCCTGGAAAAAGAAAAGGAACAGCTGCGAGATTTGTACCATATTCTCCACATATGGTTATATTGATACTCCGTTTCACCAAGTTCTTCTAGCCAAGTTTCTCTGTGGCTGCTCCATTCTCAGACGCTTAACTGTGATTCTCAGTCCTACCACTAAAAATGGACTCATCCGCTCATATAGTAGCTGATCTGTGGAGCCTGTCGAGTTTTTGACTGTGGCTCAGGCCTAGCAGCTGCAGCCTGCAGACAGGGGATCACTGTGCCCCAGAGGCTGACAGTAAGGGGGCTGTGACTCTGGTGGGACAGAGATAAGAGCTGTCGTTGCTCTGGAGTATCTCTTCAGTTGGCCTGATAACCACTCCAAAGGTCAGGGGTGATTCAGTATCAAGCCTGATAAAACCAAGTTACAATCACACACACTTGTGGACAATATCAATGTAATTATAATAGATGTTTGTATTTACAGGCATGTAGCACTAGAGACATGATTCATTCCAAACCAACTGAACCAGACTTCACAACATAGTAAATGAAACATGACAACTTCTGTTAATATCTGTAAGACAGAAGTTTAACAGTCTGTAAGATGAAAGAGAGACAGTCACTGTTCATCAAATCTGTTTTGCTGCTCTATTTTTCTTACATTGGCTTAGGGTGTTCTCTGTCTTTTATTCTATGGCAGTGTATGCTGTAACATACTGTGGCTGAATGTGAACTAGTTATTATTCCTTTCTATAAAACCCATAACAAAGCTCACACAGACTGTAAAGAGGCAGTGTCACAGCTGTAGATGAGTTTGACCCCTTTCACCAATCATTCTTAAAAGAGGATAAAAGGTCCCGGGACAAAGCAGGTGTACATGAGGAAACACTTTTTTTTTTTTTTAACATGAAAATGAGTACCATATTTTCAGCACCATAATGTGCACTGGATTGTAAGACGCAGTCTCAATTACGGGTCTATTTCTGTACTTTAAGTAATACATAAGGCACACCGTATTATTGGGCGCATCGGGGGGCTTGAGTTCCATTGGTCCAGGAAAGAGCGTCAACCACCCCTCATTCATTGGTGGACCAATCAGAATCAGCTGGGAAGTGTGCCAAAATGCCTCTCGGAGTACCTCAACCTTAGGAATTGGTTGCTGGAGCGACAATCACAGCTGTGTCCATACCTGTCATCCTTCAATGACCGCGGCAGTGTCAGTATGGAGCGGGGCCAAAGAGATTACGAAACTTGTGAGGAATCAATCGGTTCTTTGACACTGTTTGGAGAGCACCAGGTTTGGTCCGTACAGGTCTGGTCCGTAGGGGTCTGGTGGATGCCATGTAAAAACCTGTCTGATCATTGTCAGTTCCTTTTGATTCTCTGTTGTCGCTTCGTGGAAAGACGTTGTAAATAGTCTTCTTCCGTCCCTCTGTCGGCGTGAAATAGTCCGACAGTCAAGTGGAGCGCTCACTAAAATCACACAACATTTTTACAGATTTTGGAACTCATTGCACACATAAGGCACACTGGGTTAAAAGGCATTTTTGAGAAAATTACAAGCTTTTAAGTGCGCCTTATTGTGCGGGAAATACAGTAAACTTCAACACAAAATTGAACACAAAAATCAGTGTGAATTTGTTAAAACATATCATTTTCAGTGTGCAGTTAAAAATTGCAAGTTGCTGTTCTTTCATAAAACACAAATGCAAACATGCCAAAAGGGCATTGACAATTTTTACCTCCGCCAGATTGATGTCTTCATCCTTATTCTAGCTCAAAATTCAGTGGGACAAACAAATAAGTGACCTCGTGTTTTGTGCCACCACTGTAGATCAGGATTTGAGGCATATCCAGTTTTTTGTAACTCTAATATCAGTTACTATTTCACATAGTAAAACTATTGACACTGAAAAACTTGTAAAATTTGTGTGACCTCACTCCTAAAACTATTCCAACTATTTCTTGGGTCTGAATCTTTTAAAGTTTGACTCTTTGATTTAAATCGTTGTTAGTGTATTTTAAGCCCAATCTATTGCTTATTTATTTTTAAAGAATTAAGTTGTAGGGTAGTTTTGGAATTTTAGTTGTCCGTCAGATTTCCTTAGCCACTTCTACACACTCCTATATTTGCTCTTTATCGTTATCATCAGGATGTATGTTATTCATGTTTGCCACTGTGTTACTGTACATTTTGTATTCTCATAAGAACAGTGGTCACATCTGATAGCCTTGTTTCTATGTTTTTAAATAACTCTTCACACACTTGGTTCACATTAGTAGTGAAGGCAAAAATCTGCTGTGGAATGATTTTACATGTAACTTAACAGGAGTAAACACTTGGGTCTGTTTCAGTTGAGCATTACATTTTAGGGATCGATGCTTTGCTTTTCTCCAAATCGAACTGTGCTAACATGCTGAAAAAAATTTGTTCATCAGTTTTAGTACAGGACATTTTCAAACTACTTGTACTTATTTAGCCTGATGCTGATTTTTAATGTTGTGGCTCTTTGCCTTCACAAAAATCTGGAAAGACAGACAATGCAAATGCGTGTAAGAAAATTTATTTATGACAACAGTACCAACAAATGCCCACAGGTGGCAGTAACAACATACTATTTTGTATACAACCACTGGACTACGCAGGATTCCTGCAGCAGGTTTCAGCAGTTCTCCTCTACCCTCCACCCTCCCCTCTCTGAACACACCCCACTCATCTTCCCATCTTACTTCTACCCCCAGTAGTGGAATGTAAATAATAATAGGAGTGTTGTAGTATGAAATGTGAAAACTGACCTGTATCAGAAAATTTCCGTAATTAAATAAAAACACAAGGTCCGGCTAAGTCAATTTAAATGGAAGAATTTGAAAGAGATCAAGCTGGGTTCTGGGAAAAAAGCAGTTAATGGCTTCATTTTCACCTTGCTGGTAGGTTTGTAATTCGCCAATTTGTTTTCTGATCTAGTTTCGCACTGAAATCTTTGCTGTGTGTGTGGTTACATGTCTGGTATCGCAGGACTGCACTTGTTAGATGAGAGAAGTGCTGAGTCAGATCTTATTACATCGTTACAGTGCTGTGCTTCAATCGGTAGATGCAGAAGATTCAGAATAGGTTGCCAAACATTTGCTTAAAAAAATCAACTAAAATATATTCCTCACATTAAAATTGCCATGTTTCTACAAAGACTCCGAATGGACTTCGTCATCTGTATTCTGTTTTAAGGCTAAGTTGCATTACTATCACCTATGGCTGAATGTGGATCCAAGTTAATATTCCTCAAAGGCCTGGCTTCTGTCACCTGCAAAGAGAACCTCTGTTGTCCGGACGGCTAGTTCCTCCTCACTGCAGGTTCGAGTTTGAGACCGGCAGGACTTCCCGCATAGAGGTTTCTACACCAGTCCTCCATGCCCTCCCACACAAGACCTTTGCGAGTGAGATCGAGGGGGTCTGACTCCACGAGACGGAGCCGCCACCCCTTGGTGGTACCTAGATCATATACTCTTATCTTCATCTCATCTGCTATTTCTTGATGACACAAAATCTAAAGTATCAGATTTTTATACATCATATTTTTTATGCAGTCCTAGTAGTACTAAGGCCTGTATTTTCTTGTTCTCATTCACAAGAAAGCTCACGTAGCAGGTCACAGCTCCTACAATTCCCATGTGGTAACTGCTTTCACATTATAGAACCAGTGTTTACATTTCTGAGCTGATGGGCATCACTCTCTACACATGTAGCCCCTTCCACAGCAGTAAGTAGGTATTGCTTTTAATAGTAAGACATGGTGTCATGTTTATTAATTTCAGCAATAACTTGTTACATCCTGAGATAATTACTTTGTGGAAACAAATAATCTATAAAGTGTACATGTCTACTGGTATTCATTTCTAGCAATTAAATGTTGAGTCTGTGTGTTATGGCCTCATCTTACTGTCATCCTCCAACAGCTCCACAGGTTGTCAATCATGTCATCGCCTATAAGATTCTCCTGTTCACATACAAATTTCTCCATGGACAGATCTTCTCCACCCATATACTCAGTCTACTTCCTTGAGGTCCTCTGACAAGCACTTGCTGGCCACCCCCGTACAATATTGCAGATTAATGGGAACAGGGTTTTGTCTGCCAATGCTTCCACACTCTAGAACGGTTGACCACTCGACATTCACTGTGCCCCACCCCTGCTTTTGTTCAAAAAGTCCCCCCCCCCCCTTGCCATTTTTCTTTGTCAAGTGATCTTGGTTGCCATCAAAGGTGCTTCACTATATATGTCCAAGTTATTGTTATTATTAGAAATACTACATAATTTTGCATAAAAGAACTGGAACTCACAGATCGTCCTAAATATATCTTTACTACTGAAAACTTACCCAAGAAGACTTGCGCTCCCCTCAAACTTTGACATAAGTAAGTTTTGTAAGTAAGTATTGTTTATAT
>JAPTHA010000028.1:3468510-3485115 GCA_029814585.1 Gymnapogon annona
CGCTGCGGAAAAAGTAAACATTTAATCATGAATGCTCATTATGTATTTGTAGCACACTTAGTCGTTTTGATAGTATGATAATATAGTTCATTTACACTTAAAGCCTCTGTTCCCTTCACATAAGACTTGTATAAGGATTTTATTTTTTTGTGGCTCCAGAGACTTTTTTTTGTGTTTTTTTTTGGTCCAATATGGCTCTTTGAACATTTTGGGTTGCTGACCCCTGCGCTAGATTAAACATCATCATCACTTAAGAGTTAATGCTTATTTCATTTTATTTTGTACCATTGTGAATTTCACAGCATTTTGGAGGGAATTTAGCTTCATATCATAGGCAGTAAAACGACATCTTGCTTCACTCTTTCACTGAGTAGACTCAGCCTGTTACGCCTCGGACAGTCGCTACTTGCTATATGTTTGAAGGCGCTGTAATGCAGTGCATTGTCACCTATGCAAACCAATGTTATCCCTGACTGTGATGATGGATTTTCAAATTTTTTGCAGCTGTAGTAGTATATAGCTTCACCACCAGATTTCACTAAATATTACACACTGGACATTTACATTGAGAAACTAAACAATGTTAAAGTAAATGAGTAGCAATGTAGTCTTTTTTTAAAGTGACTTGAAACAAATATGTACATGTCTGGACATCTTCATGTTGTCTTGTTTGTACTAAATTTCTAAAATCCATTCTGATTGCTCCAATCGAAGCAGAAAAACTGAATGACTGGATGACTGTGGTTTAAACAGAGATCTGTACAAATGTTTGCTGAATATAGTCAACATAGACCTCCGACGGGTCAGTTAATGATAATAATAATCATGGTAATGATTGATTATTAGGACTATTATTATTACTAATTATTATTATGATGAATCAAATTTTTCTATCGCTATTCTATTAACACAGCTCAAAACGCATACAATGGATCTATTATTCACTCACATACATTCACACTCTTATGGTGGTAAACTACATTTGTGGCCACAGCTGCCATGGGTCAGGCTGATGGAAGCATGGCTGCCAATTATACACCAAACATTCACCATCAAATACGTGAGTAGCAATGTGAGTAGAATCGTTGGAAGAAAGTTGGCTGGAGTGTCTTGCCCAAGGATAGAACAGCAGAAGCGGGATTTGAACTCCCGTCCTTTTGGTTATTGGATGAGTCACTCTACTGAGTCACGGTCGCCCATTCCCAGTTATCTAAAAGATGGTTCTTCCTCTTCAGTCTGTTATATTTAACGTTTGATATGGGCCAAGACCGAAGTCTTGATTCTTCTTTTTCTGTTTGTCGGTCCTCACTGTGCCAGTGGACCGACTCACAGTCACCAATGTTCAAACTGTTTTCATGCGACAATTCTCAGGAAGATTCACCTCAGTCCTTGTGTTGTTGTTCCTTTGTATTCTTAGTTTCTAAGCAAATGCACTTTGTTCACTGTTAAATAAGTAAAATCTATTAATGTGATCTACATTTGTGTTTGTATCACTGTTTGAAAACAATTTTCTTGACACAGATGGTTGTTAATATACACAATATTCTCGCCTTTTACATCATTCACTCAAGGTCGTATGTTTGTAACTAAATGTGGGTGTGCGTAGACACTCACAAAAGGCATGAAAAGTAAAGTAGAATCAGTCAATTGTTAGTGATGCAAATGGTCTCTTGATATTTGCATTAACCCAAGGGATTGATAGATAAACTGAAAGTTGAACTGCATTGGATAAAAATAGGTCACAGTCATCTCATTGTCCCTGTCATCTGAGAAAACTGAACTGATTGTTCATATTATAGGTCTCTCATTGAAATGCAAGCGCGTTGAAGGGGGGGAGGGAGGTTTTCTTTGGTTAATTAGCGCTGTTGGTTGCAGTGTAGTCATAAATGACAAAACTCGCAGTTTTCTGACCCATGCATAAACATGTTTGCAGCTCAGTGTAGTCACTGTAGATATTTCACAGTTTGCTGTACAAATAGCAACTTTTCCATGTATCTGAATTGTTTGAATTACAGTAACATGTTCAGTTATAAATGGTTCAGGCTCTGGCTGCTTTATGTGACAGTCTGATGTGTCAAATGACAGGTCACTGACAGTGAGCTGGACTTTAATAGCTTCTGTTTTGTTCGGTTAATGAGGCAATCAGAGGTCCATCTATTCAAATACTACTACAACTGAATTAAAATACTTCCTATCAATCCTATTAATGTAGCTGCACAAACTGATGCTACTATTAACTCAGAACTACCATGACCCTTAACCATAGTTAACTCTGGTCATTTATGACTGCCGAAACGCAATTTACACTGCTTTAAAATCATCCTAACAATGGGGGACCTCATGGTACCTGCAGTATCCCACTGTGAACCACATTCTTAACATTAAAAGACATGATTTTGTAATTTGACAAAAACAAACACTGTACAATTATAATTGAAGCATTGTGGTACAACAGAGAGAACAAGTCTTACTTTCCAGTTAAGAGGGCTGGATGCTTAATTGACATTATAAAACTCGATTTATTATAATATACTGACACGTCTTTTTGCTCATTCTCACTTACAAAATCTCTCAATTGTTTCAGTGTTGTACTCACGTTTTTAATCATTCTGTCATTATAGTAATGCAGAATGTTCTCTTTCTAGATCTCTCAAATTCTCTGCTTTTTTTCCAGTGTCGCATTCAGATCACACAGAAGAGGTAAAAACTATGGAAACAATCAGTGGTGATTCATTTATGTTTCTGGGTAGCAACATGTACTTCTAACTCAAACATGGGTTTTCTAATGTCTGATGCGTGTACTGAATTAGGTCGTTAGGAGATTTGATGTCACACAAGAGACGAGTACTGCGTGTACAGTTTCTTTATCCCCAGTGAATTGAAAGCTACTGCACCTTTTTATCAAAAGGTAATTGGCAGATTTTTAAAAAGAACACGTTTGTGATTTCTCTGCTATTAGTCATGAATGGCCACATGATCTTGTCATTTTCCATTTTCTTATTTTTTTCCCATTTAAATGAAGGAACTGTTGGTGTGGCTGTATTCAGGTGATGAGTCTTCCTTCCCTCCCTTCCAGAGGAAGACCAGCCCATCCCCATGGTGATGAGCTGCTTTAGACACTCCCACCTGCCCCTTCCTTGTCTGTACTTATAAACAGCCAGCAGGTTTAGAATAGAAGACCTGTTAGAGTAACACCTGTGAAAGTCAGCCAGGAGTTTTGCTATTTCACAAAGGGAGCCACGGGAGTCGAGAGACACATTGGGAGGAGGTCATTTTCCACGGAACAAAGGACTCCTGTATCTGTATTATTTCGCACTTTGTTCTCACTCACTCACGCCTCCATTGCCAGAGTGAGGGTAAAGTGTCTCCATAACACCAGGACAGATTCAGCCTCACAACACATCTTCTGGAAGGTAAGCCTTAATAAAAACACCTGTCATACCTTAACCGTGAGTTAATTTATGCCACCTGCTTCACTTAGATCTGAGACCTGTGGTTAGTTTTCCGGTAAAGTCTGGTTGTGACATAGGGAGTGATCCATCCAACAAAGATCCTTTGTCTCTTGAGACCTGCCTGCATTTAAACCCCTCAATGGCCCCCTTTGAAATGATCCATCTGTGTTTACCATGGATGTTTAATTTGTCATTTGAGACATTTCTAAGCTTTGTTGATCTGAGACAGATGTATGTGCTGATAAATATAACGCAACGACTCTATCGTCACCTCGAAGCCACAGCTTCCTTTGAGTGTCTGAAGATATTCAAATACTGCATTCACAGTACAGAATGTTAACCCTTTTATACATAAAACCGATGATGCTAATCCACACTGGTTGTATTTTGCCGTTGCTGGAGTGTTTTGAGATTTGTATGTGACTTTGGCTCATTAGTAAATCACTTGTCAGTGGTAGGATTCAAGTCACTGAGCCATGATTTTTCATAAGGAAGTGAGGAAGAAACTCTGAGTTAAGTCAGTGGAAGAGTTTAGGGAGTCATGGCAACCACCCTCTGGACCCTGAACGTATGATTAACTTCAGGACCAGCATTACTCCAAAAGTCCCAGCAAGCTTAATGAGCCAGCAAACCACTTCCTGTTGTTGCTTATTTGCAATGTTGTCAGACAGGACTAGATGTCACAGTTCTCACTAAACGGTCCGTTTCCATAAACAATATGTTGGTGCTAAGTAATTGTCCTCGGGGATAACGGTGTGTGTTTTATCACACAACACAAAGGCCACTGTTCCCCATCTGGGAAGTTACAGTCTTAAAAGTGATGGGTTTTAAACAGAGGTGTGAGGAGAAGCCTGTCACCCATAGTAATGTAATATTTGTGTCTGTGTGTAAAAGGAATGATTACAGAAGATGGTCGTGAAGTTTTCTTAAGCTTATCCTTAACCCTAGTCATTAAATATAAAAATAAGAATTTCCCTTGTCTGGTTGGTTGAGTTATCCAGTCATTCTGGAAGATTATGAGCACAAAACAGTTTCTTCTAATATTCTTTATTAAAACCTGTGGACAATTAAGCTGGACTAGTAAAAATATCTCCACTGTAAGACACTTCATGTTTAAACTTGCAAATCAAAGCTCACCTGCTGCCTTGACAATGTGAGTTCACTTGATTAATACCATGTACATTTTGCAAGATACTACAATATAAAAGCTGAGTCTTGTTAAGCATCTACAGTGAATAAATGTTAAAAATATATATATTACAAACTTGTTCTAAAAACATCTCTATCTGCCGCTTCCACAATTTTTACAGACTTTGTAAAAAATCATGTTGTTTTTTACGTTTAATACTCCACTATTGGCCATAAAGTTGGACTAAAATATTTTTTAGATCTTTCATGGAATAATTGTGCCAAGATGTAATTAATAATGTATATAAATAGGAGTAAAAAGATGAATGTGTCTGAAAGCAACTTTATGGGCAACTGTAGATTCACCATCTCCAGGGCCAAACGTTTTGCTAAAAATGCTAATGCTACTAAGATACCTATTGCCTAACTCTAGATTGCACTAACAGATAGTTAACGTGCAAACATAGCAAGTGACTACATTGCATTTTAGGATTTGTTTATGAAATAAATGATGCAATACATTTCATATCATGAAAAGTTAGAGGACAATAACTTAAATTTTAATTAGATTTTTTTAGTTTTGTGCAACATACACAAGGTAAAGTTTTTTTTTTAATTTTTTATATGAAATCCTCCCCAGAGAGCACAATCATATGGCTTAAATGTGGCCCAAAGCTGGCTCGCCATTTGGGTAACGTTCTGAGTGGATTTACAGGCACTGAATTGGACAATAATTAGGCAAACCAAAAGGAGGCAAAAGTCTCCCAAAAACTAATTGTGGATTTCCAAAATATAGCCGTAATTGTCTCAAAAAAAAAATGTCCCCAAATCCCCACAATCTAATGGGTGGCTGTGGCTCAGTTGGTAGAATGGGTCGTCCAATGGCTGAAGGATCGGCAGTTCAAGTCCGGCCTCCGACTCTCCACATGTCAAAGTGTCCCTGAGCAAGACACAGAACACTAAGTTGCTCCTTGCAGCGTCTTGCATGGCAGGAGTCGCCCACTGGTGTGTGAATGGGTGAATGTGAGGCCAATGTAAAGCGCTTTGAGTGCCTTAATTGTGTTCAAAAGTGCTATATAAAAATGCATTTTTAATCCATTTACTTAAAAATGAGTCAAACATGACCCAAAGTGAGGTTATAACACCGCCATAAACTCTGCTCTATCCTTGTGTTGGTGTGAGGCTGCTGCAGAGTGCGTCTGGCCTCTAACATGTAAGAGGTGTCTGACAAAAAGATTTCCCCAGGGGATCGGGTACTGTTAATGAGATTCCGGGTCAGCGAGACCAAGTGGGGGGGAAAGATCCTTTTATTCGATTCTTTCTGTTAAATTCTCTCTGCGTTATTGATATTGTAGTCGAATCAAATAGACTTAGACTCAGACTTCCTTTATTGTCATTGCGCAGACACACACAGTATGTCTGGCAACGAAATGTCCTTGCGTGGCAACTGAAAAACAGCACAAACAAAAGAGTTTCTAAAGCCATGAGTGACTGCAGTGCAATGTAACATCTCTTATCTGTTTGTGTTTATACACGTACAGTATATACACACACACGTATACATATATATGTATATATATACACACACACACACACACACACACACATACACATCTGTATACATATACATACAAGTAACGCAATCTAGCTAAAAGAACAAAATGTGTTAGGTATATACATGTAATATACTCATAGACAACTTCATCGTAAATAGAATTAAGGAATATAAATAATATAAACAGTAGAATATTACACATGAAAGTAAACAGTATTTTAAAAAGTGTAAATATTGCACAAGAAATCAAGTGGAGTTCAATAGTCTGATGGCTCGGGGAAAGAAGGTGTCATTGAATCTGGCAGTTTTGCAGCGGAGGCAGCGAAACCTTCTGCCTGATGCCAGCAGGGAGAACAGTCCATGGTGTGGGTGGGGTCAGAGTAGATTTTGTGCCCGTTTTACAAGACCTTGGCTAGTTTCATTAATGATCAGACGGCCTACAGTTGGATTCACGCTTTAGCAATAGTAATCTTAAGGAAAATGTCAACCTTATCATGTATTTTAATGAAGCAATGACAGAAAATGTAATTTCATAATTAATCTTTCCAAAATGTGCATTTATAATATTTGATTATGTACAAACCTCAGTGTTAATTCCGCGTTGAAATTTAAGTGGGGTTTCTCTTCTGGAAATTCAGGCCTTTGGCACAGAAATATGCCAAAACAGAACCGTCACACTTCGATATTTGTAATCAGATGTTACTGCTCTTTACTCAGTCTTCTGGCTTGCCAAAAAACGCCATACCATGTTTATACTTGGAACGACCCATTTCTCAATCTTTTGGTTAATGAGACACATGCCATAACTCATCCATAACTTCCTTATTTATTATAGATGACCTAAATTTGATCACAGTTAAGCCAAAACGCTTCTGTAACGGTAAAAGAGAGCCAAAATGCCAAAGGTATGCCATGATGCTGCCAAAACATTTGGTATCTGGGTCCAGAGGCTTTAAAAGTCCATGGCAATAAAATATAGAAACTTTGCTCTTAGCAGCTCATTCCCCCCCCCCCCCCATATACTGACTGAGGTAAGAATCCAACTGTTACGTTACATATATACAGTCTGGCGCAGATCCAATCTGGATGTACAGCATGTGAAGTACCTGTATACAGCATGAAAAAAGTAAATGTTTAAGTGAAAACACTGCTGTAAACCAAAGTGATTGCAGTTACTGTGATCTCCCAATATGAAATAAATTTCATATTGTCTGAACTAAAGGGTTACTTTAGTTCAGACAATATGAAATTCATTGCATACATTTTCTGGTGTTTTTATTCACTGCGTGTCAGATGCTTCTAACTGTATTGGTTCTAGAAATGGAGTCTAAATAGTGACCAACCTTTACAGTAATTCACAGTTTCCAAATAACATAGTGAACATCAGGTTAATATTAATGCAGCACATGTGACATATGTTGTTTGACCAAGTACGATGATTAGATTTAAAATGTCCCATTCAGTATAATTGAAATGAGAGGTTAAATATGATCTCTTTGTCCTGTTCCTCTGTAGGAAAGAAACTACAGCAATAAAATGGGCTGCTTTGGATTCCTAAAGTGCATGATGTTTCTTTTCAACGGCATCATTTTTGTAAGTACATTTTGACAAAATATGATTTAGACCTTTTTATTTTTGTGTCCTATCTGGATAAATAATAACATGAAGGACTAAGAAAAAGGAATAATAAAAAAGTCAGTTGGTTTGGATGTTTATGAAACTGTTGTCACTCCCTCAGGTGGCGGGTGCTGCCATTCTCGGTGTCGGGGTGTGGGTGAAGGTGGATAGTGGATCCATCTTTAATTTGCTCAAGAATGTTGAAAATATACCAGAGGAGGTGAACCAGGTGCTCAACGTGGGCTACCTGCTGATCGCACTAGGAGGTCTTCTGCTCGTTATTGGCTTTCTTGGCTGCTGCGGAGCAACCAAAGAGAGCAAGTGTATGCTGCTGCTGGTAGGTGGTCTGATACTTTGTTATAAGTCCTTTAGTCCTCGTTAAAGTGTAGAAAATGAAAGTGTTAACTTCCATGCTTTCATGAAGTACTGTGGGCTAATTAGAGAGCATTTAGTATCAGTGAATACCATCAGTTTTCACTTGTTATACAGTAATTCACATTCACCTACATCTTGTAAAGCGGTCAATGAGAGGATAGATAGCGTTCTTATTCCTGCCTCTCTTAGAGACTGATTTACCTTTACGAGTCCCGCAAGGGGAAATTTCAGACAGCAGCATAACACAAAAAGTAGAAAAAACAACAGAGCAGAACAGATACACAACAAATTGAATTCCTGCACAACATAGACAACAAAGACAGTATACACGATTGAAGTCCCAGAGATAACGATAACGAGTGGCTGTGAATGCGTCATCCGGAGCAGAGAGATGGTAGCGAATGTCCTCGCAGGCCACTGTTAGCATAGCGCTTTCAGCTGCTAACCGCTAACAGTTCAAACGTACATCGTTTATAACCTCAGAAACAGATCACAGCCGTAAATAATTCACTCACACGCATCTCCAGTCCACCCCACCCCCCCTTCTTCAGTCCGCTCTCACCAATGGAAATCCAACCAAGAAATGAAAGAGTCCGGTGGAGTCACTGAGCCAGTAGACCTTCACAGCCAGGCTCTTCAGCTAGTACACCCGCTACAGTTCCGTAGCCATAACTGTTCTTCCATCGATGGAAGAACGGTTTGGTAGAACGGTTGGTGGATTAAACCGTTACACACCTGTTACTGTAGCTTCAATCAGCAGCTCTTGTGGCAGCACCAGCACTTTGGTGCAGAGGGTTCTTTTTTATTTCTGTTTATTTATGCGACAATGCATATTAATAGATAACATGTCAAACATGGCGGAATTAGCCCAAGGGCTATATTTCAGCCGTAGTCCCTACCATAAAAACACAATGTACACACAATACATAAAACAACAACAAAAAATATATACATATGCATAAAAACAAAAAAATTACTCATAACACAAATTGAATAAAATGCCACACAAACACACAAAAATTACAACACAGCTCTCATACGCACACATACAGGTTCAAATCCCATCCTCGTCAAACTAGTGCATGTGATAAATATAATAATAATAATAATAATAATAATTGGAAGAATAACAATAATAATAATGGTAATAATCTTATAATAATATAATATTATAATAATAATGGTAATAATCTTATAATGGGAAGAATGACAGGATCGAATACATTGTGCGTCTCTTGTCTCACGCGAATCCAAAAGAATGAAATTGAGCGTGCACATCCGTCTACCAGAGTTCCCAGGCATCACTAGTAGCGCATTTCATGATCGCAGTCATTTCCCAATGAACATCGATGAACCAAAATATTCCTATATAACCAATGAAGTTATTAAATCAGATAAATCAAATTAAACAAACAGCTGACTCATGTTCTCTTCAGTTCGAAAACAAATACAACATTGCTGAATAAATAATAATCAGTATCACTAAGTCACATTACAGAATAATACAATAAGTATACTACAATAATCATATAACAGCTGAATCAATACAAATAACAGTCTCTTAACCTGAGTTTGAATCCAAAATAATAGTACCAAAATACCTAAGTTTTAATCCAAAATAATACGTCTGATAACCATCACAGTATCTTAAACAACAAATATCTTTCAATCTACCACACATGTATATCGGGCCCTGATCGTGCATGTGTGTATAAAAAAATAACAGAAAGAAACAGTGACACTTCCCATATAAGGGATTTTTACCTCCACCAAGGAGGTTTTGTATTCACCAGGGTTCATTTGTCTGTCTGCTAGCAACATAATTCCCAAAGTTCTGGACAGAGTTTAATGAAATTTTCATGAAATGTCTGAAATGGGACAAGGAATAAGTGCTTACACGTTGGGGGTGATCCATATCTTGAATGCCCAGAATCATAGGATCATAGAATTGAAGTGGGTTAACCTAAGCTTTGGTGGATGTCTGCACTCTCCGAGTTCCTTTCTGGTTAATAAAGAGATTTTGTAGTTTATGTGATCATCGAGATTTGAAAAAGAGAAACAGTGGTTCGATTTTACAATAAATCAATTCAAAGTTTATTTATATGGTGCCAAGTCACAACAACAGTTATCTCACAGCACGTTAGTTGTATATCTGTTCTGCTCTGTTTTTTTCTACTCTTTGTGTTATGCTGCTGTGTCTGCAATTTCCCTTTGCGGGATGATTAAAGGTATATCAATCAATCAGTCATTACATATAGAGTTGGTCTAACCAGATTATTTGTAATAGAAACCCAACAGAATCTTCCAGGAGCAAACACATTGGCACCTGTCACAAAGGGACATTCATTAAAACTAAACAAAGTACGAAGTTAAAAAGAAGAGTGCAGATAAAAACCCTTCCGGTTGTTTTATGCAGCTGAACAGAGCTGTTTTCAGCCTCACTGAAGCTGAAACACTGCTTCACTGTGTTGCTGGGCAGCGGTGAAAGATCTGCACTTGCAGTTCTCAAGGTCTGAGATGGTTCATTTGGGACTAACATGTCAGATGTGCTTCGGTGCTAGACCAGGGAGAGACTTATACACAAGCAGAACCGCTTTAAAGTCTATTCTCTGAGTGACCGGAAGCCAGTGCAGAGACCCGAGCTCAGGATTATGTGTGTATATCTACGTATGAACACACATAAGCACACATTCAGTGCACTCAGAAAAGTTTCAGACCCCGCTGAAAGAAAAGACGTGGCGCATTCCAGTGAGATATGAGATGTTTGGACAGTGAAAGGGACTGATCCACACCAGCCTGTGGATATGGGGATGAATGGACCTGTCCATTGGTATGATATAGCTGGTGTGCCAAATATGTGGCCTGTGGGCCAAAGCCAGCCTTCCAAAGGTTCCAGTCTGGCCCAGAGTATGAATTTGGAAAGTGAAAAAATTATACTTAAGTTATTAAGATATCAATTAAAATGCTAGCACAATAACATATACCGTAAATGAGGACCCTAAATTTTCTTCATGCGTTAATACAAGAAGAAAATATTATGCCTATAAATACTGCAGTACATACATTTAAAGAGTTCTGTTTAGCTGTGCATATAACAACTGAAAGCCTTCTTTGTGCGCTCTCCTCTATTTATACCTCTTTATTTTTATGTGTTTTTTGATTATGTTTTAATTGTAATTGTGTGCTTTAAATGGTCTCTTCAATTTTGGAAAAGCACTGTGAATTTCCGTTTGAGTGAATTGTGCTAAGCAAATAAAATTGCCCTGCCTTGCCATTAACAAACTATCCCATAACAATATAATGGATATTGTAAATAATCTAAACAAACAAGAACTGAAAAAAAAGAACATAAGTACATAAACACAGCAGCTTTCATGACACGTCTAAAGCTAGAATAATGAAATAATACCAAGCAGCCTGTTTCTCTGGTTTTATATGTGCTTTGCACAGGATACTATGTACTTATTTACACTGCATGTGTTTAAGTACCAAGGTTTATCAAGTATCAAGTGCCCTCTTTTTGTGTGTGAATTCAGCTGATTTTGCAGCTTCCATTAGAAACAAACCAATAGCACTCTTTTTCTTAGAACATCATACTCTACTTTTAAAATGATCGCAGAAATGAATATATCTATTGACAGTGCTTGTACTAACGCCATCTCACTAAACTGAAGTATGTTTGAATGTTTTTCCTATAGTTTTTCATCATAGTCTTGTTGATTTTCATCGCTGAGGTCGCAGGTGCGGTGGTGATCCTGGTTTTCAGACCCTTGGTAAGTTATGATATATCAAGAGGGTACTCTGCAGATGTATCATCATAAACATTACTTGCCCTCGGGTGGGGATACAGAAATTTTTCTGTCTGCTTTCTAGGCAGACAAGTTGTTCATGAAGATTGGTACGGCAGCGTCCCAAAACATCAGGAAAGATTATGGGAAAAATAAAGACATCACAGGACTCTGGGACACAGCTATGACTACAGTATGTTATTGTCGTGATTAGATTACATAATGTCCAAATCGATTTTTTTTATGCCAGTTTGTTTTGTGTAACATATCTTCTCTGTTTTTCTTCATTAGTTAAAATGTTGTGGATTCTACAATTACTCCGACTTCTCAGCATCTCCATACTTCAACACCTCTAGTGGTCAATACCCACCCGTGTGCTGTCCGGGCTTTAGTGATCCTTGTAATTCTACAGTGGTTTCCTCTGATGTGGTATGGGCTTTTCATGTAGAGGAGAAGACAAAAACATCTATATTTTATATTTTTATTCCACTTATCTCTATTCTTGTGTTATTTTGTAAAATTGGAAAACACATTATATTTTCTTATCTAATTTTTAGGTTTTATCATTTTATATTAGCTCTATTTTTATTTGTGTTTCGTTAATATTGTTCCACTGACTGGAGTAACACTCCTAATTTTACAATGAATAAAGGCTATTCTATTCTATTAATGTTACATATACAGTGTCATAAAGGTGTATTTAAGAACACACCATCACTTTTGTACACATGGAGATGTCCATGCAAGGAAAACAGTTTATCATTAAAACATGATTCTATTGTATTATATTCTATACATGATCATAAGCAGTTTACTTAATCATCACCTTCTCTTATTTGTTCTTCAGGTAGTCTCTGGTTGCTTCCAGAGGATGAAGGACTTGATCAATGACAATGCTGTGGTTATTGTGGGAGTGGCGCTAGGTATTGCTGCTCTGGAGGTAAGAACATAGCAAACCAAAATGTCTAGAGGACGTGAATGCTGTAGAGTTGTATTTTCATGTGTATTTTTCCCACAGATATGTGCCATGACTGTCTCAATGACCCTTTACTGCAAGATAAAGTCGAGGTTCACCTGACCACGGAAGGAAAAGGTCTCAGAAGGTTTACCATGGAAACAATTGTATTTCCCATACTGCTTATAGAGGACTTAAGACCTGTAATCATATCCAGCACAACAGTCTCATCACTGAGACACACAGTGAGTGTAATATGTTGTGTAATCAGTTCCATTTGTAGCATTCTTTGCGGCACTGTTACTTTTCTGGGCTGTCTGAAGACGAGATGCTACACAACAGTAGATATTTGGAGATTCAAGAATTCAAGATTGCCTTATTTTCTAGTTGTATTGGGAAATGTGACTTTTGAGATTCTGCAAAACACAAGGTTCTGTTTTTATTTACTCGTCAATATCATTCGAATTCTCTTTCATACGCTCAATTTCATTTGATGAAATGTTAATTTTATTTTATTTGATTTAATTTGACCTTTCAAGCAGTGCTACTGTATGTGCCAGTTAATGAGTTACACTGAGCAGGGTTTGTTCATAATGAAGATAAACGGCAGCATAAATAATACGTATATGTATATTGTAATAAAAGTTCAACCTGTTTCTGGATGTGTACTGGTATTCTTGTCTGAACCAAAAAAGAGAACTAATGAATGATGTTTTGTCTAGCATTTCCTCTTTTATCATAATTCATTATCAAAAATAGTTCTGACCTATTGGTTAACAAGCACACGGGGAATTCATATGAACTTTCAGTCAGAGGATAAATAATTTCATAATGGGAAAGTAACTATTGCCTAAAATAACCTGCCAATGTGAGGTAGCTACTGGCCCTCTCTTAGTCTGAAAGATCTCGCCATCTGCCATACAAAAATCAGTACAAGCACAGCAGTGGACGTATAATTGCTCGCTAGGTTTTCAGCACGCTGTCTACTTATGCCTTGATAACTGATACTTTTAACAATACTACGGTGGAAATGCAGTAATGCAAGTACTTGCTTTGTGGAAATAGAATAAAATGTGATCACCAATGAGAAAATAACAGAAAGAGAGTCAGTGGAATTCAAATCTACCTCCTCTGGGTTGTAAAGCTGGGTGCTCGGCCTATGAAGTTTTGAGGACATCTTTTTTCCACCAAACTCCCATCAGGACTTTTGCAAAAATTCAAGGGTGTAGCGAAGATTTCTCAGATATTTTAGGTCGATTCCACGTGAGTCAGAAGAACATGACAACAGCTGCTGCTCTCTGAATATGTTTGGGTGGATGGAAGGGATTCTCTTTTCCATTGATAAAGATTTGGATGTTTGCCTGCTCCAGTTTGTTAGCCTCATTTTCTGGCATATCCTGCGCACAGAAAAATAAATAGCAAAGAAGAGAAATCAACTAAAAAAGCAATAAAAAAAAACAAAAGGGGACAACTTAAAAAAAGAGCATTTCCTGATGAGAATGTGTGTGAAGGCTGAACGCTATTGCTGAGGCTATGCTGAATTCACTGAAGATAACTGCTGAAACAATGCTGAAAAGTAGAACTTGTAAACTGAGAGATAATTGGCTTTAAAAATGCTAAAAGTGGTCGAAATGTTAAAGAGGTTGAAGAAAATGTAGAATATCCTTCATGTTTAAGTCTAACCTTTGAAGGTTTTGAAGAACTCAAATCTGCTGCGAAAGATGCCCTACCTGGTATTTGATAAGCTGCTGAACAGGTTCACACAAGCAGATCATCAGAGACTTGCATTGCATTCTCTTCTGATGGTGACTGTCTGAGTAAGAACAGTTAGTATTTATTAAAATCACACACCAAATTATTCAATTATGGATTCTGCTGACAACCAACCCTAACAAATAGATCCCTCCTCTAAAACCTACAAGCTACTGGGGATTTTCACATGTCCTTCCTTGCTCCAGATGACCGAAGTGTTTAGAAAATGTATGTATAACTCAAATTAATTAAATGAATAAATGGTCTTCTGAGAAGAACTAAAGGTTTGATTAAACTGTTTGAAGATCAACTTTTATGAATGTCTAATTCATAACATAAATTCACTTTGTTTTTGTTGTGGCCAAAGAGAACAACTTCATTCTTGTCTGACTTTAGTTACAGACAGTTGCTTGCAACCACACAGTGGAGTGAGTCCACGGGCCCATATTCACCTGCTATCAACAAGTGTTACCTGTATAGTTGTAGTAAAACATGTTATTACTGTGCATTACCAGCCCGAGAGGCAACATGTAAAGATTGGGTCCCAGCATGGAACCCTCGGGGGCCAAACAGGTACATACACACCATTTATGCCTTGCCCAGGTGAACCAGCTATTGTCTTTCCTACTTGGTTGAAGATGTTTGAGAACTACATGCTAGTCATTAATTCTACGGGGGATAGCTGGCCTGATGAAAGAAAATGCGTGGTTCTTCTCCATGCACTGGGCACAGCGGGACAGAGACTGTTCTACTCTTTACATGATACAGGCACTGCCTACACTTCTGCTGTGGACGGACTCAAAAAGCACTTTGTTCCCAAAGCGAATGTAGTTGCAAAATACCACAAATTTCGTAAAAGGGCACAGAGACCCAACAAGAATATTACTCAGTTCCTGGCCTCTCTACGTGAGCTGGCAGAAACATGTGAGTTTGCAGATATGGAGGAGCAACTGCTTTGTGATCAACTGATAGAGCGTGTTGCTAATACACGCAGACTGTTGCTCGAACTGGATTTGACTTTGGCTAATGTTACTACACTGGCTGTACAGACTGAAAGCAGACTATGAAACGCCAATGTCCTTTCTGGCACTGCTGTGGCTGCACTGTTAAGAGCCATATACACAGCCACAGAGCAATTGTTGTTAGGAAAAAAGTACACTGGCTTCAAAGACTGCTGCTGCTACGGCTCACACTCTCACCAAAACACCGCTACTGCTGCAGATGCCAATCTACCAGCCATCTGTCCGATAAGTCTTCATGCCTGGCAACTACAGCCACTAATTCATGTGGAAGAGTTGGACATTTTTCTAAAGTTTGTCGATCCATCCAGGAAGGTACATGAGATACAAATAAATGAACTGACTGTACTTAACATGAGTGGTGCTATGCAGGATAAAATCCTCTGTACTATGTATGTGAATGCAAGCAGGCATTTTCATGACATTGAGCTTATCATAGATACAGGTTAATCTGTTTCTATTATTCCAGTGAGCATGTAGCAGATGCTCTTCCCTACATGTAAACTTGCTGAGCCTACAGTGACTCTGCTCTCATATTCAAAACAGATAATACCAGTTAAGGGATCTTTGCATACCACAGTGACGCATGCTGGACATTCAACTGCAGGCTCATTGATAGTGGTTGGGTCAGGTGCTGCTTTGCTTGGCCTAGATTAATTTGTTACTCTGCTACACCCATGAATGACTCCTCAGCTCCACAGAACGCACCTACAATACCGATTGCAACACCTGACTACTTCAGTGACACAGGTACAGGAAATTGGATATGCCAAGGGATTCATACACAAATAAAACTGAAACACAGATACAGAGTGGCAGGGCAACAGAAGCTGAAGAGGCTTGCATTTACTCTGAGACAGGCTGTTACGGATGAACTCAAAGATCTGGAAGCAAAAGGCATAGATAGATAGATAGATAGATAGATAGATAGATAGATAGATAGATAGATAGATAGATAGATAGA
>JAPTHA010000028.1:3485215-3495973 GCA_029814585.1 Gymnapogon annona
GCTAGGCGATAGCCAATGGCAGAGCAGCTACCAGTTTGTTTCCGTTCGGTGAATTCTGGGAGCTGCGAGTAGCAGCGTGTACTATGATTTTTTCGCGTACTACGTATTTTTTCCTTTCGTATTCTGAAATTTCTTTTGTAACTAGAGCTAATATTTTCCCATTGAGGCATTTCGTAACCTGAACCTTTTGTATGTAGAGCCGTTCGTAAGTAGAGGTACCACTGTACACTTACTCCCCAGCCACCTGAAAGATATAACCATAAATGAAAAGACATGGCAGGCTAGGGTGCCGTCACACTCCCCTCCACAAAAACAGGGTCCCAAAGTCCTGGAAGTATGAAGTGAAAAACAAAATTGTAGGACCACTGGCTGTGGCTTAGTTCGTATAGCTGGTCGTCCAATGGTCGGAGCCAGCTATACGAAAAGTGTATTGTACTAAAATCCCTCTGCAACTGAATCAGGTCAACTGGACTGAGTATTGACTTGAAGATGTCTCTCTCCTTATCCAAGTGGCTCCATCAGGTTAGGTGTTGTCACCCGAGTCTGGTTTTAATTTCTGTTGTTTAGCTCTATTGTACTACCTGAAACTAGGAGTTGTTTGTGTTGTCTAGTAGAAAATGTTTTCGGTAAAGTGGAAAGGACAGCGTTGTAGATGGGGGAGAGATTGTGGCGAAGTCCACCTCCAGTGAAGGTTTTTCCGCTTTCACATGGATGGCTTCCTTCACACTTCTCTCAAACCATCTGTCCTCCCTGTTTAAGATAAGAACAGCACTGCCATCTAAGGAGTGTTTCCTACTTGAGGTGTAGGTGGACAGCTGAATGTGGTTGTGAAAACCGTGCCCTTCTGTGTTGGGCCATGTGTTTATGGAGTGTTTGCTTAATTTACCCAATGTAGAGGTCATTGAACTGCTCCTTTCACAGTATGGCAGTGTATGACCAGGTTGCATTTTTCCCTATTTGGATTGTGATCTTTACAGTGAACCAATCTTTTGAGTTTTTCCTGGTTTGACACATACCAGGATTTGGTGGCTGGAAAAATTCTCCAGAATTTCTCTGATACACCAGACACACAATGGAATGACCACGCAAATTTTTCCTCATTTCTTTCACTCTCCTCCGCAGAGTTGAGTTTGTTATATGGAGAATGGAACAGTTAATGATCATAAATTGAGAATTCTTTAATACAAAAGAGACCTTAAAAAAATATAAACCTAAGGCTAATATTTTAACGTGGGGCACAGTTATTTATTGCCTATAGTCTTCTCTCATAGGCTAAACAGAATTGTGAAGGGTCTCATGCATAGACAACTATAGAGGGTACCCCTCAGTACCATTTCACATATCTGCTGTTTAGTTATAGATGAAAGACTGCCCTCAAGAACACTGTTTTTCACAAGCATCTCAAGAACATAGCACAACTTCCCTTTTTTGGACAAAAAGCCACCAGGCTTCTTTACTCAGGAACACAAATACCCACACCATTTCCAAGCTCCTCGTGTTTTTTCCATTTTAATAAATGACACGGACACTGAATCACATTAAGTCTTTTGTTTACTAGTTCACTCTAATGGGCCTAACAATGCTCAACATCATTTAATACAACAGTCAGGCATAACATCACCAAAAGCATCATCATACTGCAGCAACTCATCCATTGCACTCCCATGTTACAATCTGAATCGTCAGCTCTTCGAGATCCTGTGAGATAATGTTGTATAGAAAAATGTACTATACAATAAATACCTTTCTCCTGCCAGGATCTAAAGTTACCACTGAAGAATTAGTAATCAGTTCCACATAATGGAGTTCTAGGAGAGAGAAACCCTTCTTTCTTAAACATTTGCTGGAGCTTATACCAAACTTGTTTGTGTTTCATGTATAACAGATTAACAAGCTCCAGTGCACAGAATTGAAGACGAACATAGAACATTTATTAACTGAAAACATACAACACGAAACACTAGAGTCAACACAAACATGAAACTGAACAGAAACACAAACCCTTGCAACATGGCCGCCAGAGTACAAACCAAAGTCCACTTGGTTATACAGAACTCAATAAAAGGTCTAGAACACTGAACAGCAACTGAAATGAATTGCAAACTAAATAGAACTGGAACAAACTCCAACCAAATGAAACTGAAAAGATGAGCCCACTCTGCATGACATTCACACTGGCCCTTTTATCAACCACTGATGGCCAATGCAGAGCAGCCGCACCATGGAATCCACCTGTTCCAGCTGTGGAACAGGTGGATTCCATCTTGTAATTGGGTCATCCTTTGAGAGATGGACTGGACCAAACCACAGCAAAATAGAACTGTGATATCATGGATGACCGAATTGTCTGTTGCTGCTTTAAATTTTCTTTTAAAATCCAATTTATTCAATGATTAATTCATTTCTCCTCTTTCATCCCTATCCTTTCAATATCAATCCATGAGGGACTGGAGCCTGACTAACTAAATTAAGAGTTACTATCTACAAACACCCCTATTTAAAACCTGTAGGAGACCATTTAAAAGGAAACGGCCCCATCTCACTTCGATTAAGGTTAACCTTATAACCAGAAAATAAACTGTTTGTCCCCAGTACTTCCTGGAAATAAGAAAGGAAGTGTTAAGGGTTGGTCAGAAATAAAATAATATAATCTGCAAATAGTGATCTACTGTATTATGTATACCACTGCCAACCTTGAAGTCACTTATATTAGGGTTGTTTCTAATGGCCCCAGTGGTTCAATTACCAGTGCAAAAAGGGTTTGGCTGGCTGGATCCTCCTGTCGGTTGCCTCTGTAAAGACGGAATGGGCCTGAGGTGACCCCATTTGAAATGACCCTGGCCTGAGAGGAACTATACAGATATTTAAGCAAGTCAATAAATGCAGCGTCAAATCCAATTTTCTTCAAGACACTAAACAGACAGCCATTCGACCACATCAAAGGCCTTTTCAGTGTTAGATGACACAATTGGTACTTGTAATGAAACCTATGTGATTGGGGTTAACCAGCATGGGGAGATATAATTCTAGTCATTTAGCAATCGTTTTACCAAATAATTTATAGTCTGTGTCACGAAGTGAGATTGGTCTATAGGAGGATAACACTCAGAGAAGGAATCTGGGAAACATCCTTCACCTTCTGCTTTTGATATCCAATAACTATAAATCTGTAGTTTGATATTTAAGTGTTTACAGGTTGAGTAGTTACATAGGCTCCAGCTTGTTCAGACGACTTGTGGCAGCTTGTGATGTTTCAGTGCTGTAAAATAAGAGAAAGAAAAAGATTTGCAGAAGTGATCCATAGGGTTCCCAAGATATACTGCTTAGCGATACGTTTGGTAATATTGACAATGTGAGATTTCACCAAATAGTAAGAAATCATATGCTGTTATACAGTTTTGCAAGTTAAGTAACCAGTAACAGAAAATTTCCAAAATGGTAAAAGTCAGTATTTATGAATTAACCCTGAAATATCCACCAGCAATGAGAAATATCAAGAAATCTTTTCATGGTCATCCGACATGACTCATTTGCAGGTTCAGCCAACTCAACTAGCGACTTAGATACAGGGGATCTGGCCACTCAGAATCAACCTAAGACAACAATGGACAAAAATACAAGAGCATTGTCCAACAATGCTAGACTTGGACAGGACACAAGACACAGACACAAAGGGTAAAACCTGGGAACTGGAAAAGGTCTAAGAGTAAAAATCAATGAAAGACCCTACCAGGACACAAGACATACGGGTATCAATGGGAAGTACCAAGAAAAACCAAAAGATGTAAACTGAGGAAAAACCTGTTGACCAGAAATCAAAGGCCGTCACTGCAAATGAGAACCATTCTCAGTTGACTCACCTGGAAAAATAAAGGTTAAATAAATAAAAAAAATAAAAAGGAAAAATAAACAAAGCAGCCACGAGACAAGATGGTATTGATGAAACAAAAGAAAAGAAAAACCAAATCAACCAAAAGTACAGAGGGGTAACAGAAATTGAACACGACAGCCCAGAATACAGCACCATTCTGGCAGCAAGAAGTAAACACATGGATAAACGCAAGGAAGAAAGACTGGAAAGAAGAAAGACAAAGAAAGAGGCAAAGGAGAAAGAGGAAAGCAACAAAAGGAAAGTCTGAGAGAAAAGCAAAAGCTAGGAACCAAATGGACCCTGGTACAAAGGAGTAATGGAATGGAAGACACGGAGATTGGACAGAAAAGAGTCATTCAGGGAACAAGAAACACTCATGTATTTTCTGGTGTCTGTGTGTAAGAAAGACCTGGAAAGGAGAGGAAAAAAGTGTAAGAAAGAAGAGAGGAGAAAGAGTAACAAAACAAAAGGGCATGGGGGGACACAACCAGAAGAGGACCAGAAAGAAAAGCTAAGATCCAAAGAAACCTAGGACCCGAGGGGTATCGTGAACGGAATACATTGGGGACAAACCAAAAGTAGAGATCCTCAGGAAACAGGAAACACACAGGGACTCTCCTGGATTCGCTGGGTTCCACGTAAAATGTTATAGCTCATAGATATCTTAGCTCCAGTTTTAGAACAAGTTTACAAAGAAACATGTTTTACTATCTCTTACACTGACCATTGATGAGGGTTTAACGACTGCCATCCCAAAAAAGGACAGGGATCCACTACAACCTACTAAATTGTCTGCTTATAAGTTTACTCAGTGTAGACTGTAAAATCCTAACCAAAATTTTAGCAGTTCATTTAGAGACATTTCTACCAGGTATTACTCATACACACCAAGTAGGATTTATGAAAGACAGATCATGAACAGATAATGAGAAGTCTACTGCACTTAATAAGTGTGAAGAGAGGGAAAATCTGTGCTGTTGTTCCCGTTTCCCTTGACACAGAGGACGCTTTTGACTATGTGCTGTGGGACTTTTTATTTGCGGCCTTGTCAAATTTTCATTTATTATGTGGGTAAAAATGTTGTACAATAATCCTAAAGCATCTGTGAAAATTAATGGTGTTATACTTTGATCCAATTTTGAGAAAAAATTTTCTCAATTTGAACAAGTGGAGTAAAATAAGGTTGGCATTTTGGGGAAGGGTGAAAGTAATTAAAATGGCGGTCTCTCCACAGTTCAATTATCCTGTTATGATGCTGCAAGTTACAGTACCGCCCTGTAACTTTTAATTTTAATTGATGTGATGCACTGGTCAAGGAGTTTTTCTGGGAAGGGAAAAGGCCAAGGATTAAGCTATATAAGTAATACTTATTAGTTAGCAGGCTTTCTTTTGATGGCATCGTTATATTGGTATCTAAGGACGAAGGAGGGTTGAGTTTACTTTAAGACTGTGTATATGTTGTTTGAGTTGGCCAAACTTGCATTGGACTGGAAGATACAATTTATACTAGGCCATTATAGAAAAATATTTATCCTTCCAATTTATACCCATAGAGCTCCTCTTTCAAAATTCAGATAGAAACTAACTCTATTATGCTGCATTCTTATCAAGCTTGGATGAAGATGCATACAACTTTTAAATGATCTAACTTTAAGCAGTCAAATCCCTGTGGCAAAATGCAGCAATTTGTATTAGTAAAACACTGGTCTACTGAAAGAGTTGGCATAACAATTGGAATATGTACACTGGTTCAAGGAACGTTTCTGGAAATATCTTCAGATAAGGAGTGTCATGTCACAAAACAAAATACTCCCAAATGTGGTTGTCTTTCAGTTTGCTGATATAATCACCTTGCGATCACAGTGCATCGATATTTTACAAAAGAATGAACTCTTCACTCAGCATTTATCTAAATAACTTGAAGGTTTTATAGGAAAAGGACTTTGGGATTGTTTTTGGGGAGGAGGAATGGGTTAAAATAAAGTCACTGTGGAAAATTTGTAAAGGTAAACATATATAAGATTGTACAAAGATATTCTTGGACCCCTGTGAGATTGAGGAGATTACGTTATATCAATAGTTCACTGTGTTGGAAATGTCAACATGAACAGGGTTTGGCTGGCTGGATCCTCCTGTCTGTTGCCTCTGTAAAGACGAAATGGGCCTGAGGTGACCCCATTTGAAATGACCCTGGCCTGAGAGGAACTATACAGATATTTAAGCAAGTCAATAAACAGTACACTGTGTCCACTGTTTGTGAGTAGATCCAATGATCAAATGCTTCTGGATGGTTGTCTCATAGGCTACGTTCACACTGCAGGTCTTGATGCTCAATTCCCATTTTTTGCTGAGATCCGATTTTTTGCATGGTCGTTCACACTACAATTTAAATGCGACCGCTATCAGACTCCAGTGTGAACGGTCTGCGGCTCTAAAGTGACCCACATGCGCAGAAGAAGACGTGACGCCACAGGCAGCACGCTGTGTTTACGGAAGTAAATATGGGCGCAACACAAGTCAGTGTGTGTGTATAAATTTTTAAGTTGATGTGCAATCAGAGCCGACAAAATTACGAGCAAATGATAAAGAGAAGAAGAAGAAGGCTGAGAATAAAAAAAATCTTGCCGATTACGCCTCCTCTGGCGCAGAATTGCGATGCCCGTCTCACTTCAATGACGTGAAAGTCGGATGAAATGAGACATGACCGTTCAGACTGCGGTTGCTTTGAAAAACATCAAATACGTATCTGAATTAGGACCACATATGAAAACGGCCTGGGTCTGGTGTGAAAAAATCAGATCTGTCCTGTTCACACTGTCATAAAAAAAATCAGAAATAGGTCACTTGTGACAAAAAAATCTGATTTTTTTTTTGCTGTGCGAACGTAGCCATATATTCTAAGTCAGGGGTTGGCAGTCCTGGTCCTGGAGGGCCAGTGTCCCTACAGGTTTTAGATGTTTGCCTTTTCCATCACACTTAGTCCAATCACTGATCAGCTCATCACCAGGCTCTGCAGAAGCCTGATGACAATATGATGGCATCCAGGTATGATGGACGAGGGAAACATCTGAAACCTGTAGGGACACCAGGCCTCCAGGACCAGGACTGCCCACCCTTGTTCTAAGTGATTGATTAGAAAGAACTGTGTAACTCTGTCCAAGATTGTGTTTACCAGGGGATGAAGGACAGATGACAAACACTGTATATCCAAAGGGAAATTCTCAATTGCAGCAAATATTATTCTTAACAATGGAGAACTCCTAAGGGCCCACAGATTCAAGAATGGGTAAATATGACGATAAAGGCAGCCAGATCTCCCATTTCAACTATAACAAAATTGTTACCAGCACCCAGGAGCTCTATCTGCTTTTGTCTTACTCTCTCACATGATCAACCATAAGTCCTTCGTTATAGTTGAAGTCTTTAAAAGGAGATTGTCACTCCCACCCAAGTCCCAAGAGGCCCAAGACCCAAGAGGCCCAAGACCCAAGAGGCAAGAACATAGATTATACTTCCCTCAGGAAACATGCATGTGTTTAGCTTTCTTATCATTTTCGTCATTAAGTGCAAAGAAACACTATGTATTACAGATGTGAAATTCCGTTAAAACTCTTGAATAATGTGACTAAGGTACCTTAAACTCCCAGATCACCATGACTCCATCCAGACCGACGCTGCTGTACTTCTCCACTTTGGCCTTATCTCCTGATATGAAACACAGCTGCCTGAAGGATGACAGCAAAGAAAAGGTATGCTCACTTTTCTTCATTGGAAGCATCACTTACTCGTTTAAACTTTTAAGCTAGCCCACAAATATTTGTTTTTATTTTTTTTAAGTCACTTGTTCCATCTTGTGAGTAAGCTGGGAAATTGAATACAAAATGTGTTGAAGACTACATTGCACATATTGTTAGTACATGTAATTTTCTGGTTCTTTGTTTATTTCTATAGATTTTGTATATATTTTTGTACTGTTGTTATTGTTATTTCTATATGGATATATATATCTTTTTTACTTTTACACTTTCATGATTATTTCAGGAGGTTCTCGAATGCAATTTGAAAGTTTTCATTTTCATTGTCTTTTCACCACATAAAAGGTGAAACAGCATGGAAGCAACATAATTGATGATGTACATAATATAACTTTATAACCAAGATCGATCTTTTGTTTATTTTTCTAATATGATAATTGTAGAATGAAAACATCTTAGTGTGTTTTTACGTGATGCTATTCTGGTGCAGCGTGTCCAGTTCACTGGCGTCCTCCTCTGTGGCCTTTTTATCCAGGTTCTTGAAGTGCTGCATGGCTGACATGCTGCTCTTGGACATTTGCTTGGGGATATCCAGCTTTTTCACAAACTCCAGAGTCCCTGGGCCTTTATAAGTGTACTGGTAGGGACAACAGTCATGACCCTGACAGAAAAAAACGGCATGTATTTAAGTTATATTTGTATTCCTGAATTAGAATAGATAACTTCAAATTCATGACAAAAGTACAACTTCAGTAAGAGTTCAGTTTTTGTAGGATTAGAAAGCCTAAAATCAAAGCCTATGATATAAGTGTAAATAAGCCCACCATCAGACTATTCATGATGGATGCCCGTGCTGTGAGACCTTTAGATGGATGATATTGTTTACCCAAAGGCAGGTTTAAAGTGCTCAGAGACAGCCAAAAAGTCAGGCCAGGTGAATGACACTTTTTTTATACCGGCTTTGGAGCTAACACCAATGGTGAAACAGTGGATGCATGGGCGTACTGACAGATGTGATTCCACTGCCACTTGTGCATCTGCTGTTCTGGGAGAGTGCACTTTGTCTGTAAGTTTGTCTGGGCGACTGTGGCTCAGTTGGTAGAGCGGGTTGTCCAATGGCTGAAGGGTCGGTGTTTCGAATCCTGGCTCCGACTCTCTACATGTCGAAGTGTCCCTGAGCAAGACACTGAACCTTAAATTGCTCCCAGTGGAGCCTGGTAGCACCCTGCATGGCAGCAGTCGTCCACTGGTGTGTGAATGGGCGAATGTGACGCAAATGTAAAGCGCTTTGAGTGCCTTAAATGTGTAGAAAAGCGCTATATAAACGCAATGAAAAACAAAACAAAAGACAATAATTGTATTCTTAACTAGTTACAAGCCTAAGAATCAGCAGACACACATATGAAATGACTACATTTTATACGTGTGTCCCAGCTCAGGTCTAGGATTCACACTTTCCGGGGTTTAGTGTGACCCACATTGGAAACTAATGTAATTTAAATTCATTTCAACTCAAACTTAGAGTCCAACCCTATTGTTTGAGGCTGGGGCCTAAGAATTCAGAATGCAAACACACCCAGGGATCTGGGATTAATTCTGAATGAAACCTCAGTAGCATGTCAAACCATACAGAATTAATTTCATGCTGTATGTAAAAATGTTATATATATATATATATATATACACATTCTTTATTTTCATGACTATTTACATTGTAGATTCTCACTGAAGGCATCAGATTCTGAATCATTTAAGTAAAACATGCTGACATATCAGATATCCACCCTCACAGAAATTATTCACACTCACATATAAAAAAAGGGATAGTTACCGCTGCAACAATCTCAGTGGGGCTGACATAAAGCACACCCAGTAGTGGCAAGTGGTCAGTAGTCAGCTGGGTTACCCTGAGGTCAGAGGTCAACAGACACCCATGACATTAAATACAGTATAAGTAAACTTGCATATTAAGATTTTCGTGCAGTGGACTTGTGGTGTATGGATGTAGCAATGTTGTATAATGGAAAATAAAATCTATATATTTTTAAAAGATTTTCATGCAGTCATCCTGCCATTATTCAACGGACACTATTAAAATATTAATGGATACTTTTAAAGACAGTTGAAGGTGGCAATACTCACTCCTTCCCATTGTCCGCATCGGCCACAGAGATGCTGCTGTTGTGGGCCACCCAGACAAGCTGGTCTCCACTGGAAGAGAAGGAGATGCTGTGCACCCACCCACCACAGTCCTTGTGCTCAAACATCAGCTCCCCAAAGGGCATCTTGGCCCCCCAGGCAGTGGGTCCAGGTTTGTCCTCGATGTCTTTTATGTACGTTGAGAAAATACTGAAAAACACATCATGCCATTTAAATACTGATAGAAATTTGATGTAATATTGGTGAATGTCCACTACCAAAGTGTCAGTATTATTGTTGGTATGAATTAGATTACACAATACATTATATTAAATAAGATACAACATTTTGTTCCCTTGAGCAGGTTCCAGTAGCAATATAAGACTGCAATGTAAGAAAAATGAAAAGTAATAATGAAAATAGTAATAGCAATAACTATAAAATCAGTAGTGAAAGCAGGCAATTGCACATTAGAAATAATAGAAATAACTAACAAAATAGGATTCATAATAATAAATAACAAATGCTACGTGTTATATAAGTAATTGTAATACAATTTGTATGGCTGTATATACAGTATGTATGTGTGTATATTATTACTATTGTTATGTTATTATATTATTATTGCAATTACAAAAAAAATTACACGCTCACTGGTTATTAGTACAAAGGAGATGCCGCAGATCCCCTATGTCAAAATACAGTATAAATGGTTGGACCATAACAGTGCTTCACAATAGAGCAGTGCCCAGTAACTACAACAAAACAATGTGAACTTGTGGAGTCAAAACACAAAGGCATCATCTCTTTATTGGATGAGGAATGTTTATGTCCTGAAGAGGCCTCAGATCTTACTTTCCGGGAGAAGATGGAGGAAGAAATTGGTGACCACCCCCATTTTGTCAAACATAGTCCACCGGACTCTTTCAGTTTTTTTTGGTTGGTTTTCTACTGGGTAGAGCGGACCGAAGGGGGGGGGGGGGGGGGGGACAC
>JAPTHA010000028.1:3503834-3518525 GCA_029814585.1 Gymnapogon annona
AGTGGCGAGTTCTGTGTCCAGCGTAGAGGAGCAAGTGAAAGAAAAACGTCACTTTAGTTCTTCGTTTCTTATTTAAGATTTGGTTCTTTGTGTCAGATTGAGGAGAAATTAAGGGAATTGCTGGGTCTACATATATATTTTTTTTCCTTCAGATGATTCTTAGTTTATTTTGGAATTAAATCTTTTATTCTGAAGGGACGTGTCCCGGAAGTGGCGAGTTCTGTGTCCAGCGTAGAGGAGCAAGTGAAAGAAAAACGTCACTTTAGTTCTTCGTTTCTTATTTAAGCTTTGGTTCTTTGTGTCATATTGAGGAGAAATTAAGGGAATTGCTGGGTCTACATATATATATTTTTTCCTTCAGATGATTCTTAGTTTATTTTGGAATTAAATCTTTTATTCTGAAGGGACGGGTCCCGGAAGTGGCGAGTTCTGTGTCCAGCGTAAAGGAACTAGCGAAAGAAAAACGTCACTTTATTTCACTTTTGGTAAGTTTTACATGGAATTTCTGTTGCCTGCATATTTATCACACAGTATACATTTAAACTAACATTATCCACGTATATCTGTGGATGGCGAGTTTATTTCACTCTATTTTAATAATTACGTAGCTTACCCTTAGCATGCTGAGCTAAGGTAGTTGTCGAGCAGTTGGTCTTTAAGTTCCTTATTAAAGCATGAAACTTTCATTGGTTTCTCATCTCTAAGTTGTCTTTTATAGCTGCATGGCTTTTATTGCACCCAAGTTGTATAACTATGAAGTTGTGATACGCGGCACGTAACGACGAACTTATGGTAATGTCTGAAAGTAGTGTTGGCCTGCTGAACACATCATTTGAGACACTTCTTTAGTGTCTACAGACGTAACGACTACTGCTTGATATCTACGAGCTGCCACATGCACTGTTTATTAACCTGGACCGAGTTTACTAGTTTACTTTGCTCATTAATTTCTGCAAACTGTGTCAGACAGATTGATCGCGTAGTCTTCTAACCGTGTTGTTACAGTCCCTTTTCGGTTGTTTTCAGGAATTGTTTAGACTACAAATAATCCAATAACACTAGATCACAGATGAATGCGATATAATATTGTTATGCTTATGTCAGCTGAGGATTATTGACATTCCCTATAACATTGATAGTAACCTAAAAGTGCCTTTGTGGAGTCAGATAAGGCTGTTTTATGCTTTGAATATTGTGACACTGTGGCCTTTGCTGAAATCATCCATATCTTTCATTACCCCTAATTAAACCTCTCCTACCTCAGATACTTACATTATGTTGAAAACAAGTAAGGCGTGTTGTGATACATGTGATGTAAAGAAATATTGGTGGGAAAGTGTTTGGGCTCATCAGTATACAACCCTCTCTTCACTCAGGTCTTAAAGCAAATAAAAAAAGATGACGTCGTGCAGGGAGGAAGAGCAGAGCCTCAGAGAGTGTGAGCAATATGTCCAGAAGCACAACATCCAGCAGCTGCTCAAAGACTGCATCATCCAGCTGTGTACAGCCCGCCCTGACCGGCCCATGGCTTTCCTCAGGGAGTACTTTGATAGCCTGGAGAAGGTGAGTTTTTGGTCTTGTCTGATTGAACTTTATCCACCCTTTGAAGTGATGCTCTATGCCTTCTGCAAAATGTATTGTGGCCTCACACTACATCCACTGACTGAAAACATCAATTCAATATTAACGGTGAACTCCTTCCCTTTTAGAGGTATTCAATTATTTTCATTTTTGACAACATAAAATGTGTTAGGGTTTTGCAATAACTGACTATCGTGAATAATTCTGTTACTGTGATAACTTTTACTTGGGTATGGTTCTGATCCAGATCGATGTTGGGTTCCGGAAGCAATATAATTCACGGATTGGAAATTTACAATCCAACCTGTGGAGAATTCCAATCTACGAGATTGCATTTGTGCTTTAAGTTCTACAGAAATTACTTCACAAGAGATTCCCTGCCAGCCAGCAGCTGTGCAACTCCGGCTAATGAAATTTAGATCACAACTAGGGCTGCAACTAACAACACTTTTAATAATCGATTAATGTGTAGATTTTTTTTCCAATAACCAATGCAATTCATGAAATAAACCCAAAAGGCTCAATTCTCAAAGATTGGTTTTTAACCCAAAGCAGACAAGTCACTAATGCTTACATCCCAATGGCTTTTGGTAGTTAGTGAGCACTAGCCTGCTACCCAGACTTGTTATGGCTAGAGACTAGCATTTATTAGTCCCCTCTGGGGACTAATAAAGGTATATTCAATTCAATTCAACCACCTCCAGTTATAGCCCATCGAACTAGCTTTGTATGTATTAATTCCACTCAACTATAGATAACTAATAGGTCATTAGTCTGGTGGCTAGATAAACAGAGATGGATAAAAACATTATAATTACGGCAATAGTGTCTAACTAGCTAGAAAGCTAAAGTAATCACAACACATATGCCATCTTTGGCTGGGTTTGGACTGTGGTCCCGGTGGATGAAACAGCCCCGTTTGCCCAAAAAGCAGAGCGCTGTGGAATCTCCACATTCAACTTTTGTTACATAAATGCCACACTACGTTTCAGGCAAACCAAGAACACACTGCAAGCTGCTCTGTGTTTTTATCTGTTAGACTACACAGGATGCGGATGTGATTTGCTCAGAACCCAACGAGTCAGCGGCCGAATCCATTTACTATTACCTCAAAAAGATTTCTGGTATCAGAATCAGTGGCCCCTCTGAAAATTTTTCATAGGGGTGGCCAGATTGGAACACTTAAAATCTTGGGGTGGCACACCAAAACTAAAAGCCATAATTTCAGTATGTCATTGTACTGTTGTAGTAAACTGGCCTGTAGAAAACTATCAGAAAGACTTAAGGAAATACCTACTGATACCAGTTATTCTGACATTAAAAATAAAAAAATAATAGTGGTAGTAATAATAATAATATTTAGCCCGTCTCCATAGTAATCATCAATAATAGCTGTAATAATAGCCTGTAGGCATTTCTATTCAGACAAATGAAACTCAACTACCAATAGACATGAATCAAAAAGCTTCAAATAATTATGTCATGATTTGTAATTTAATGGAAACAACACTAAACAAAACATAAATTTCTCCGGATTACATTACTATCTAGGTTGGCTATCATTTTCGTTATCAAGCTCACACTGTCAATACTTTCACCTGTTGGTCCAGGAACAGGTTGAACAGCTGCTTTTGTTAAGTCCTGCCTGGCTTCTGGCTCTGTTATTGATGCTGGCTGTGTATCCTGCTCTGTCTTCCTCTACTCCATCCTCCTCCTCACTGAGCCTCTGTTACTCCCCTGTGGTCTCTTTGTCTCCTGTTCTAATGTTCTTCTTAATATAAGAAGAGATGTCTGTGGACTTTCTCTTCATTGTCTGAAATGACTGACATGACATATACAAGCAACAGCTAAAGTTAGCTACGTAACTCAGTTATACATGTCAAAAACACGTCAAAAAGCTGTTGTAACAGGTGTTGTAATGGCACTATTCAGCACTTAAAAACCACACGTTGCAATACTTCCCCCTCTTTTTTTTACTAAAGAATATTTTGACATATTTACTTACTGGTAGTCTGCTCCATCTTGTCTCTTCTTTTGAGGTCATTTACCTGTCTAAGTACAAGCAGCAGTCACGTGCACACGCTGGGCTGTTGCTGTTGGAGTGCACAACAGTGCCGGGGGGGGGGGGGATACTGTGAGGGAGGGAGGATCAAGTGTGATTTTCTTGGCTGGCTGTGCATTTGACATGAAATGCATAACTGACGCTATTTTCTATACTGGCCAGTGGAGTAGCCTTTCAGGGGGGCAGTAGCCATTGATCAGAATAGTATCAGGATCAGATTGGAAGTGAAAAAATGCGGATCAGTGCATCTCTTGATTAATTATTCTGCTATACATTCTTTTGTCCTCAGCATTCAGTTAATGTAATACATTTGAATATTTTTTTTTTCACTCTCGTAACCCATTATTTACTTATAGAAATTCCACCAGAGCATATCTTTACATTTTTTCACGATGTAGAACCATTTGGAACATTTTAATTTGCCAAAAAATTTCTAAATTTGAAAGCATCTGAAAAGTCCATACTAACTAAATAAACTGCCAACAATTGCAATAAAAAATACTAATTGTTAAATAAGTAAATTCAAATGTACAAAGTGCTGCAAAAACCAGGTCACGTCTATAAACCACCTGCAGTTGTTAATACATTTGTTGTTTGTTAGAATTAATTTTTTACAGGAAATAATCTTTTAAAAAAGAAACAAAACAAACAAATATCGCCTCGTCAACAGTATTGTGTTATATTCTCATCTTGATTTATATTGTGTCACCACCTTGTTGCTAATATACACCCCTTTTATTTAGAGCTTCAGGTATACATTATTTTTGTAAATGACAGAATCATTTCTATCTAATCTATCTTTTTTTTAATAAATGGAAAAAATAGTGAAAATATGAAACAGACATGTCTAAAAATGACAAATAACTTGTTCTTTATTTCAGAAGCAGCAGAAACAGCAACCACAAAAATATAAAAGTATAACATGCATATAAAACTAGATATAAATTATAAAAAAACCCAAGTCAAATCACATCTACTTAAGTGGGTATTGCACCTGTGTGAAACAAAGCACTGGGAAAAATGTTTAACAGCAGCAAAATTAAGGAAATAAAGCCTTGCTTTGGGAAAATGGTTGTTCTTGCTTTGCTTAATTGACATTTACTCTTTTACGTTGTTTGTCTTTCTGGTGTGTGCTTCATCATTAATTTAAAAACACAACTAACCATCTTACTTCTTGAGCTTTGACTTGAGACCAAAAATGATCCTAGTTTGCTGTTGTGGTTTTTACCCCTTGGCTGATTGGCTGAAGGGCTAGAGTAACCATTTTGTCATCTGTCTCTGTCCATTCTGGTCGAGGCGTTTCAGTGTGCAGCATGTTCTGTATGTGTTGCAGGAGGAGGCCCAGCAGTTGGTGCTGCAGCAGAAGTCTGGTGGTCGACAGTCAGACTCTCGTGAGGATGAGGTGTCTCCACCTCTGAACCCTGTAGTCAGGGGTCGGAGCCGAAGAGGAGCTATCAGTGCAGAGGTTTACACTGAGGAAGATGCTGCCTCCTATGTCAGAAAAGTTAGTGATGCTAAATTTAAATCCCAACCCATCTCACTGTACTTATGTATGTGGTGGTCTCATAACTAAATGTTCCCTGAAATGCACCTGAACATGAATTTTAAACAAGTGTTTTGTTCCCCAGGTCATTCCCAAAGACTATAAGACCATGGCTGCTCTGGCAAAAGCTATGGAGAAAAACATACTGTTTGCACATTTAGATGACAATGAGAGGAGGTGAAGATAATACTCAGTTTCATAGTATAACTGTCCTACATAACGTATCTACATACTCAGCTGTCTGTTTCTCTCTTTCTGTACAGTGACATCTTTGATGCCATGTTTTCTGTCAACTACATTGCAGGAGAAACAGTCATCCAACAAGGTGAACCCAGTGGGATGTAGATGGCAGTGTATTTCAGAGTGTATTTTATTTGTCTCTGTCCGTGTAACCATACCTGGACATGTCCATGCCTTCTGTTCCAGGTGATGAGGGAGATAATTTCTACGTGATCGACCAGGGAGAGATGGATGTAAGTATGCGTATTTAGTTGATTTGAAATGCTCTTTGGAAACTTGTTTCAGAAAAATTAATGTGTGCTTTAACTCCGTGAAGTGTATCTGAGCTGCATCAATTAACCGTCTTGAAAAAATAAAAAAAAATTTAACATTAAAATGTCCCAGAATCAAACTTTATTTCTTTAATTTTACTGTTGCTAAATATTGTTTCCAATGCTGTGTTTCACCGAGACACTTACTGAGATGCACATGATGCCAGGATTAACACAAACATGAAGCACAGCTCAGAAGAGCCAAATACTTGTTATGTGTGTGTGTGTATGTATGTGTGTGTGTGTGTGTATGTATATATCTGTGTGTGTGTATGGGTCATTGACAAAATGACCATAATTTATCTTAAAATTCATATATGTATTTTTTAAACATTTTTATTAGTTTAACAAGTATCAGTAATTAAATAAACAGATTAAGAAGTTCAGGTTTCTGTCCCTTTTCATTTTTTGTCTACCATGATTTTATAAATTTCTTCTATAATAGTTGTATAGTTTCAAAACATATTTGTACTTTAAATCCTATACGACTGCAAACCCATACAAATACCCATGGCCAAGGGGTATTTGTATGGAATCATTTTTTCCTCTGTCGGTCTTTTCGACGATGTAACAACATTATCTGAAGACTGCGTTGAGATATCTACAGTCCAATTATACTGTTGATGCATGTTGTCAAGGAGCAGAAGACTATTGAAAGTAGATGTTTACATTTCTGTCAAAAGATTGTGAAATAATTAAAATAAATAAAAACATTATGCTTATATAATGAATTCTGTGTATAGAAATAATTTATAACGTGTAAGTAAACAGAAACTACAAATAATTGTCTATCTGTTCATCCACTCATCTATGCATCCAGCTATCCATTTATCCATCATATTTGTATATTATGATGGAAACGTACATGCAGAATTTTTATAATTCTGTCAGTGAATGCAAAACATGTTAGAAAAAAAGCCATCTCGGTTTTTTATTTTTGATTAACATGATGTAGAATGACATCCTGCTATCAGCTAGGGTGTCCCTGACATTTTTTCTTAACCCTAACTTAACTTCCAGCGCCAAGCCTCTATAGTTTTTGGAAAAACTCATAATGTGTAGGTTACCCTGAATCCTAAAGAGTGTCATGTCCATACACACAAAACGCATTTGAGGGTTTTGGCATTGTTTTCTGGTAAACCACATCTGCTTTGTGATTATCTAGGTGTATGTGAACAGTGAGTGGGTGACCAATATTGGTGAGGGAGGCAGCTTTGGGGAGCTCGCTCTGATCTATGGGACCCCACGAGCAGCCACAGTCCGAGCTAGGACCAACGTGAAACTGTGGGGCATTGACAGAGAGAGTTACAGGAGGATACTCATGGTATGTATAGAGTTGGAAAATGACAGTTGTGCATCTGAAAGTTTATCACAATTATTTGTTTTGTAGGGGAGCACTTTGAGGAAACGAAAGATGTATGAGGAATTCCTCAGCAAGGTGTCTATTTTAGGTGAGGACTTTGTTTCATCTTATATGCTTGAGTCTTGTTTGTCACATTGTCATTGATTGACTTGTGTTGACTTGAGTGTCATCTCTGCAGAGTCCCTGGATAAGTGGGAGCGTCTCACAGTTGCTGATGCTCTAGAGACTGTTCAGTTTGAGGATGGACAGAAAATAGTGGTGCAAGGAGAGCCTGGAGATGAGTTTTTCATCATCCTGGAGGTACTTGTCCAGTTCTCTCTCTTCTCTAACAGCCCCTGGTGTAGGGGAGTAACTTTCAACCAACCCTTACATTATATTTGCCTAAGCGATATTAAACCTGTACAGCGTGTGTGTTTTCTTGAGAGAATGACATAATTGATGACCGCTACATATGACTTAAGTGTAGACTGAGCTAACATCCATCCATCTATGCAAGGACGCCCAGACTTCCCTCTCCACAGACACTTCCTCCAGTTCTTCTGGAGAGACCCCGAGGCATTGCCCCGGGGCCTCCTTCTGGAGGGACATGCCCAGATCACCTTCCTAGGAAGTCGTCCAGGAGGCATCTGAACAAATGGGCTCACCCATCACCCACGCTAAGGTCTCTTGAGTTCTAGATGAACAACTTCTTGGTGGCTGAGATCTCTACAGGCTACTGGAGGGTTGCTCATCCAGTCCACATGTTTTGTGGATCTGGAGAAGACATTTCACTCGATGTTTTGGGATATTTTGTCATGTGTAATGTGGGTCCACGGCCCACTTCGAGGAGCCGTTAGGTCCTTGTATGACAAAAGCCAGGCCTTTGTCCACAATGCCAGTAGAAAGTTAGATTTATTCACAGTGCAGGTTGGACTCTACAAGGGCTGTTTTTTGTCATGGTTCTGTGCATAATTTTTATGGACAGAATTTCTAGGGGTGGCCAGGGAGAGGAGGGATCTGTTTTAAGGGCCTCAACGTTACATCTCTGCTTTTTGCAGAATGATGTGATCTTGACTTCATCTAGCTGTGATGTCCAGCTTGCACATTGACAGTTAGCACTCAGGTATAAAGCAGCTGGGATGAAGATCACACGGCCATGGTACTCAGCTGGGAAAAGGGTGAGATGTCTTCTCCAGGTTGGAAAAGAGTTGAGGTCTTGTTCATAAATGAGGGAAGAATTGATGGAGAAGTCAACAAACAGATCAGTTCAGGGTTGGCAGTATTCATCCAATATGCTTCCTATCATTGCAAAGCAGAATTCACCAAGCGTTGGGAACGTGAGCTGGGCTTAGACCGTCGTTAGACAGGCATCACTGTGAAGCTGGCCCCCCACCCCATAGAAATTTTAGTTTGTGCTTTAAAAATCTTCATTAGTGTTGTTAGTTTTTCAGTTATTAAATATTGTTTTGGGTCATCCAGAGTTCACCCAGCCCCCCGATTTTCTCCCAAAGGACCCAAAATGGTGCTGTTTGTTTCTGCTTCATTTATACAATAAAAAGTCTTGTGTGTGCTGCTACAGTTTTATAGATATTACATGCATTAATTTCTGGTGGTGATGTCACCCAGCCCTCCATTTGCTCCATAAGGACCCGGAATGGTCGGGTTCGTTTTCACTTAATTTGTGCTTTTTTTGCCGTAAAACTTAGTTTTATGCTGCTGCGGTTTTATAGATATTACACGCATTAATTTCCTTCCCTCCTGAATGTTTGGGTTTTCAGCAAGCCTGTTACAAAATAAAAGCCCTTTTAAGGGGGTGTGAGCGGTGTGTGGCGCATGCACGTACATATGGTTTTTAAGGGTGCGTCTATGAAGACAGAAAAGAAAAAAGTGCATGCCAACATTCATGTGCAGTTTGAAAAAAAAAGCTGCTGTCTGAGGCCATTTGTCATTCTTCAAGCTCCTGGAATGCCACTATTAAAGGGGGAATTTCAGGCAAACGTTACACTGTTGGATGGTTTGGTTTTTTTTGCTTACCTATTTTGTCAGCCTTTTATTTTGAAACGGGCTCACCACGAACCAAAATATCTGGAAGGGGCAGAAATTAATGCCTGTAATATCTATAAAACCGTAGTAGCACAAACAAAACTTTTTGTGGTACAAACCACTACAAACAAACCGCACCATTTCCCGTCCTTTTGGAGCAAATTGGGGGGCTGTGTAAACTCTGGATGACCTAAAAAAAACTTGGGCTAATGCCTGAAAAACCATAGCAGCACAAACGAAGCAGACTATTTTCCTGAAATTTTGCATGGGGTGGGGGGTCAGCTTCACGGTGGTTGTACCGGCCTGTAGTGATGATGAAAGAGTTGAGCTAAAAGGTGAAGCTCAATTTACTGGTCAGTCTATGTTCAGATATGATGATTTGATCAGATATGAGCACGAGCTGTAGGTAGTGACTAAAAGGACAAGATCACTGATCAAAGTGGTGATTATGAGTTTCCTTCACAGAGTGGCTGGCTTCACTGTTAGAGATGGTGTGAGGAGTTCAGTCATCCTGGAGGATCTCTGGAGTAGAGCCTCTGCTCCTCCACATCTGCGTGGTTTGAGCAACTAGTTAGGATGTCTCCCTTTTGAGGTATTCCGGGCATGTCCAATCTAAAGGCCCTGTATTAGACCCAGGACACGCTGGAGGGATTATATCCTTTGGAATCCCCCCAGAGGAACTAGAAGAGGTGGCCAGGAACAGAAGTCTGGGCTTCATTGCTCACAGGCTGAAGCCCCTGGGCCCAAAAGTGTACAAAGAAGGATGGATTAACTTTTAATCGTATCACATTGTGTTGGCTCTGCTCTCAGGACTAATGCAGATACATTGAAGTCTCCCTCTAAGGATAAATGAGCTCCATTCCTAAGTGAATGTCATAGATCAGGGGTGCTCACACTTTTTCAGCATACGAGCTACTTTCAAAATGACCAAGTCAAAATGATCTATCTACTATAAAATTGCAAAATATATATTTATTTATGAATATATTGACAATTCTATATATGAACCATACATGTTAGTGTACCTTGCATAACTGTGTGAACCCATATTGCTCAATGCAACTACGTACATTTTTTGTCATGACCTTACTCTGATGCGCCTTATGTTTGCATGGAGTTCTAAAATCAGTAAAAATGTTGTTGTGCGAGTTTAGTAAACGCACCGCTTGATTGACTGTCGGACTATTTCCCGCCGACGTAGCAACGTAAGCAGAATATTTACGATGTTTTTACATGAGACACCAACAGCGAATCAAAGGGAACTGATGACAATCAGTTTTTATACGGCATCTACCGGACGCTGCGTACGTATCGGATGCTGCGTAACGGACCGGACCGACGCCGCGTAACGTCACATACGGACCGGACTCCGCGTCGGTCCAGTCCGTACTGGTCAACTCACTAGCTTGCTTTAACACTCGGTTATGCGCGCATGCTCGGTGACTGGTCGGACCGACTGTCAATCAAGTGACCAATTTCATTCACGATGATAGGCTGATGGATACATTTTAAAGCCATGCGAGCTACCCACAATACCTTCGCGATCGACTGGTAGATCATGATTGACGTATTGAGCACCCCTGTCGTAGATGATACTCATAGTGTAGTCCATTCACTTTCATCATAACTACAGAACCAATGATTAGCTACAGTAAAATTTAAGGATGACAGATGTACTGAAACAAATTATGAAAAGTGTGAATACAGTTTTGAGAGAATATCCTCCACAGAGTCTTCCTCTTTACTGAGTCACGTTCGTTACAATTTTCATTTGCCCTGAGAAATCAAAGTCGACTGTTATATCGATCTGTATCAGGGCACAGCTGCTGTCCTTCAGAGGCGCTCAGAGGCTGAGGAGTTTGTGGAGGTTGGACAACTGGGACCATCAGATTATTTTGGTAAGTTAGGAGAATGTATTACTTCTTCAGCGCCACTGTTACATGTACATGTGTGGGACATCCCTCTTGGTTGTGTTTCTCAGGTGAGATCGCCTTGCTGATGAACCGGCCCCGGGCAGCCACTGTGGTTTCACGCAGTCCCCTCAAATGCGTCAAGCTCGACCGGCCGCGCTTTGAACGAGTGCTCGGCCCCTGCTCTGATATCCTGAAAAGGAATATCGAACAGTACAACAGCTTTGTTTCTCTGTCTGTCTGATACTCCAGCTTCTCTTCACTAGTGGGCTTCTTTTTTCTATTTTCACATCTTTGCATCACCTTCACAGCATTTGAAGTTAGTGCACAAGTGACTCGTCAAAGACAGAAGTGATATTTCGTCCTGCACCTTGGATCCCTAGACAAAGTCGATGAGTATTGTCAGTGGGGGTTTGGTAGACATTAAATGGTGCGCTTGTCCTGGGTTAATGCTGTTTTATTTATTTAAAAGTTTTAAAACCAAATCAGAAAACTTCAGAACACCTGTATTCTTGCAATTTTGGAATAGAAAGTATTTAACAAATCCCCATAGGAGTCTGTATGTAATCTGACTGTGCCTTCACACTGACGGCAGCTGTAGTTGGCGTTCTCCTGCTTTGTTTTCTGTGGAGCTCAGACTAAGCGTGAAACAGTTTATCTCTACATGAGGAACAAACACATTGTACAAGTCCATTTCAACTGGTCATTCATAGAATCTCTGATTCACCATCTAAATTGATTAGCACGTGTGCTTTGTAACATCACTAATGTCACTACACTTAAAAATATCCACATCTTTGAGCCCTTGACTTTACTGTCACTGGGCCACAGAGCACGTTTTCACATACTACTCATGAAGAGTAAATGCAATGGTTGTAAAGTCAATGCAATTTTCCTATTTTTCTACATGGTTTTGACAGTGTCAATGCACCGTGGTGTGTTGACAGATTTATGTCATCTTTGGATGATTTCAAGTTTTGTACCATACACTAAAGACAGTATTTCCTGTACGTTTTTTTTTCCTGTTGCATATTTACTTAAAATATGCACACATCTTTTTTTTTTTTTTTAGAGTTTTTGATATATACTGTTCTGAAATGTCCTGCTTTCAGATTCATATTTGTTTTGGGGTATTTTTTGTCAATTCAGTTCTAAGTGTATTTGAACTTCCAAAGTGCTAAAACCTCAAATTCTTCAAACGTCCACCTGGACCTTTTAAAGTGAATTAGTGCCCATGAGCAATTGCACATAAATGTACTGGGACAGCTTAGTTTTTGAATTCCCATTTTGAAGACGAGTTTCCGTTTTAACCACCTCTTTTTTTTCTTTTTTTTTAATTTCATATCTTATTCAGATTTTTCATAGCACAGCATGGCAGTTACATCCTCAACCCACAACAGTCGTGTCACAGACAATAGGCAAATGCTCACACACACACACCAAAATAAGACAGTTTTGACCGTCTTTCAATATTCTTATTAGCTTTTTTGAACTCGGAAGTGAATAAACGTGAGTGCTTAAAGAATCTAATCATTCACTTGTAAAATTCAGCAATTTTAGAGACTCAGTGTTCTGAACTACAATCGCAATAGAACAGATCTGTCAAAGGTTGATACTGAACTAACAAAACTATTATAAGATTTTGTTCAAGTGTTTCTTAATGGCAATACAATATCTACAATAGATGTCGTTTTCAGTATTAGATTATGTAGTCTGTCAGCTCCAGCCTGTGATTGTGTTCATATATCACATTTTTAATAAATAGCTGACTTTACTTTTTTTTTGTAAGTTGGAATTGCTGACTTTCACCACTCATTTTTCCCGCTCTTTGGTACAAAAACATCTACATGATTCCAAAATTTAGGAATCAAAGCAGTCAACAAATCCAGCCGATACACATTTACACAAGTCGTCTGAAGAATGTCCTCTGGGTTTTAAAGGAGTTGTAAAGTTCATGTAAAGGCCCAACACGTCGCAGCATCCAGGTTTTCTTTTACTGTTTTTTTTTTTTTTGCACTTTCACAGGTTTGTTAATCCATATACTTTGAGTAAACAATTAGAATTTTTGTATATTCTCCAATTCCCAATCTTGTTTGACCTTTAGAGAAATCGTGGATGTATTATTTTCTTTGATTCAATTTGAGAAAGAAACTATAAAAGCCAGCCACCTACCTCAGTTTCATATCAGACGGCCCTGCTGGAGTTGTCATTGATCAGTGTTTATCACAGGAAGGGACTCCAGACATAACCTAAGCCAGCGCCAAAGAGACTTGTACTGTGTATTATCTGTAGCACTTCTTTTTGTCACTTTTTAACTCTGTGTTCCAGTTATTACTTTATTATTACGTTATTAGTTATTTCTTATTTCTAGTTATTACTCCTCTTCTATACAGACCTGACATTGTGCTCCTTTGTGGCCTTAGCATCGATTAAAGGTTTTGCTCATATTTTCCATGTGTAACCCTTCTTGAAACCACTTATTGGGCCTTTTTTGCTTTTTAAAACACACTTTCATTTGTCATTTGTGTTTTGACTCGGTGTTTTCTTGACTGTGTCTCATTGCTGTTTCAGTACAAAACGAGCTGAGACAGTGAGTCGATTGTTGTGTATTTTCAGCCTCAGTCTGTTTGTCGGAAATACTGATAAATAGGCAGAACTTCGCAGCGAGGCTTCCAGTGTTATTACACCTTTACTTTGTGCATTATTACTATTGTTTTGTCTTCTTGCTATCTCTGTAAAGGCCCCTTGTAGCAAATTAACTAATAAAAGCATCTATATTTTTATTGTCTCTCCTTGTGTCTTTCCTTACATCAACATGTTTTATTGATAGTAGTGCCCACAGGGTGTTTGCAAGTATGGGGAAAAGTTTTTCTTAGTTGAATTTTAGAAAATGGTCAAAAGAGCACAATTTTCAAGATAAATACTTGAAAATTGTTTTCCTTAAATACTTAAGGAAAACATTAAAGACTTTATATGACTGAACAGTCAACCCTGGAATGATTCTCATGAAACTTGTGTGATGTCCATGTGTATGGATATATATATATATAACTATATATATATATATATATATACAGTATATATATTCAAAATGTCAGTAAAACTTCTGTGAATTAACTTTTTGCATCCATACATTCCCATACGTTTAGTAAAATGTATAGATGGGCCCCCATTCACTCACACACACCTATTGGTCTGACATGGTCTAACACGTTAGACCAGGGGTGTCAAACTCATTTCAGTCCAGGGGCCACATTGAGGTACATTTAATGTGAAGTGGGCCGGACCCCTATAATAACATAATATATAAATAATGCCAACTCTGAACTTTTCTCTTATGTTTTAAAGTAAAATTACATGTTGAAAATGTTTACATCTAAAAACCATCCCTTAAAGCAACACAAACAAACTGAAAAGTGTACAACCTGAACTAATGTTATTGTTAAAACCTTTTATGTAATTTTAACATTGTACAAATTCATCCTAAGGGCCAGAGTGGACCTTTTGGCAGGCCGGATTTGGCCCCCGGGCCACATGTTTGACACCTGTGTGTTAGATCAGGGGTTCCCAAACTTTTCCATACCAAGGCCCCCCAAACACCTTTGGCCCTTGGCCGGGACCCCCTTTGCAAAACACAGCAAATGCTTCTAAAAGAAATA
>JAPTHA010000028.1:3584543-3604071 GCA_029814585.1 Gymnapogon annona
CAGCTGACAATTCAAAACAGTGCAGTTGTTTTCCTGTTTTGAAAGTAACGCGATCTTTTTCAGATTAGTAACTGTAAGGGATTACTTCATTTATCAAAGTAATGCGTTACATTACTGCGTTACAACAAAAAGTAATCACATTACTGTAATGCGTTACTTTGTAACGTATTACACCTAACACTGGACATGATGACATGACAAACATGACATGATGACATCACAAACTGTTTAACCAATGTGGTGTGCTGGTACATTTTCCATGTAGTTAAAAAATGGTTACGATATCTTGTACAACATGCTATTACTGTCTGCCTTTTTTTTTCACAAATAGGGGAAATTAATTTGGCAAAATGTCACAAAAGTAGCACCTGATATTTAAATGACTAAGTTTGATATTACACATTATATTTTGGTTTTTAACTGAGCTAAAATTAGTGAGAAAGTTAATGCTTCCCAAACTTATTGAAAGTAGACAAAAAAATAGGGGATGTTTTGGGTCTTTCAAACATCATACACCCTCATACAGGTGACCTGACTGGGGTTGGTCAGACTACAGCCTCTGTCCCAGCAGTGTTTGCCCACAGATCTTTCCTTTTTATCCATAGCTTCCTTGTAACCTCTTCTTTGGCTTCAGTTGCAGATGTAATCACCCTCTTCTTTGCCTCCTCCATTAGGCCCAGCAACGTAAATACAATACGTGACCACCAAATCCTCAACTTCTCGAGAGGGTCATCAGATGCTCTCGCTTGCCTCTTCCAGTCCCCCGGCTACTCGTTACTGGTCATGCTTTCTCTTGTTAGCTTCATCCATGTGCTCTTCCCACAGAACTGTGAGCTCCAGAATGATCCGCTTCTTGGTGGAATCAGACACTATCTAATCATATCTGGTTAGAGCTGTGTTGGTGTTATCCTGGCTGGGGACTTCAACTGTTTCCCAAGGTTGATTTAAATTGTTCAGTCAGTGGCAGAGGTGAGGAGGGCAGATTCTCCCCATGATTGTATATTGGGCTTCTCAGTAGCTCTCTGAAACATGATGATCTTCAGGTTAGAAGGACATTGTACATAGGAATCTGCTTTCCAGATATTAGACCATGTGATTTTGTTATACAGAACATTCTCTCATTTAGTCCAAGCTCCTTGTTGCCCCACTACCACCATACTGTTTGCTCGTACTTCCTCCACACCTGCCTTCACTTCCTCCTAGAGAGACACTCTTTGCCTTCGCTTTTGTCATAGTTGGGGAAAGGGAGAAGCTCAATTGCATGATTGAAGGGGAACATAGAACATTTATTAACTGAACACACACACATAAACTACAGCAAACAACATGTCTCAAATAATCACACCACTTAACACACAGAACTACACAAAGACCAGAAACCAAACACACTACACATGAAAACCCAAACCTTACCAAACAAAACCAGAGTCCATATCAAAAAAAGGGGAAAAACAGGAAACCAGAGTCCAGATCAGAGTCCATGTGAATCAAAACATGTCCAGGTTATTGCAGGTTGGAGTGGTGAAGATGTTTATGAGGCCATGCTGCTGGCTGGCAATCATCTTCTTAAATAGCTGGGCAATCAGCCACAGCCGAGCAGCATGGCCCAGGTGTTGAAGATTAGTAATGAGTTCCAGTCCCTTGAGGGAGAGGGTGTGACCCAGCCCCAGCACGGGCTGGCCATGACAGTAACCCAGTAACCAAGGGATGGTTCCTGACGTCCCAAAACCAGGGACCCAGGGCAGACACTGCAAACAGGACAGGGGAAACAGAGGAGCCAGGGCTAGGGATGGGGCGGTTCCCCCTCCATGTGACAACAGAGGTGGGTCCCCCGCCGCGGGGCAGGAAACTGGCTCTCGGACAGGGGAGATGAAGAGCCGGGACTTGGGTCTTCCCAGATCTGCCAAGCCGGGACTCGGTTGACAAGGCGGGCCCCTCCTCGAGACCGGTGAGTAGGCCGACCCCCTTGTAGGGGTGTGGAACACTGGGGAACACGGGACGGGACAAAGGGAACTGAAGAGCCAGGACTTGCGCCTCAGAACATGCAAGCCAGGACTCGGAATGTGAGGCAGGCCCCACTGAAGACTGAGAGGTGGGTGCCCCATCATAAAAGGTCAGACCACAAGGGGGAGGGGAAGACACAGGGGAGCATAAACCCTGGGGAGTGTGGAGCTTCCAAGGAGCGTGGAACCTTGGACCAAATACAGAGAAAACTGACTTCACAATATAGACAAAAAAAAAACAGGCTTCGAACTAGACAAAAAAAAACAAACAGGCTTTGAACTAGGGCTCAATACACCAGAGACCACAGACCTGAAAAAACCCAACTGGGGGGCACCAAAAGCTTCAAAAAACCCCACTGGGGGCACCAAAAGGTTGAAAAATCCCACTGGGGGTGCAAAACAAAAATGTGGGGATGGACTCCAACCTGAACTCTGGAAAGCGGACACAAGGAAAGGGGATACGGGGCGTAGCAACCACTCTGGGCCCACAGGAGAAATGGCCCACACTGGGCCCTTGAAACAGGAGAATACACGGCCCACACTGGGCCCTCGAAACAGGAGAAACAAAGCCAAATAGCAAAAACTAAACAGCAAACCTAGACTGTAAACCAACCTAAGAACCAAAACACTTAAACATGAAACCACAAGGACATGAAACCAGACAGACCAGGACTCTACAACCAAACCTACACAGACGACTGAACTAAAGACAATGGAACAATGTGCAACCAAACCACAGACAAAGACCAAAGCCAGGAATCAACCCAAAGAAATTAAGCTAATGTAAAAATAAAAATAAAAATCCCTCCAATCTCAACAGAGCTTCTCTTTTTGTGGTGGTCTCATACTGTCATGGTTGGGGAAAGGGAGAAGCTCAATTGCATGAGATTGAAGGAGAACATAGAACATTTATTAACTGAACACACCCACACACACAACTAAAACACAGCAAACAACAACATGTTTCAAATAATCACACCACTTAACACACAGAACTACAACAAAGACCAGAAACCAAACACACTACACATTAAAACCCAAACCTTACTGAACAAAACCAGAGTCCATATCAAAAAAAGGGGAAAAACAGGAAACCAGAGTCCAGATCAGAGTCCATGTGAATCAAAAGCATGTCCAGGTTATTGCAGGTTAGAGTGGTGAAGATGTTTATGAGGCCACGCTGCTGGCTGGCAATCAACTTCTTAAATAGTTGGGCAATCAGCTTCTTAAATAGCTGGGCAATCAGCCACAGCCGAGCAGCGTGGCCCAGGTGTTGAAGATTAGTGATGAGTTCCAGTCCCTTGAGGGAGAGGGTGTGGCCCAGCCCCAGCATGGGCTGGCCATGACAGCTTTGTCCACCCAAGTTGCTGGGAAATACCTAATGCTTGTGCACCCTGATGCTATGAGCTCCACCAGCTCCTTCTTTCTCAACCTTGACTCAGCTACCTCGAAAGCTTTGTCTGCACTCAATTTCCGGCCTGTTTACACCTGGATTCCAGCTGACACCAGATTTGGATCTCTAGATTTCCTGTACTGCAACACTTGTTCTGGACACCACTAATTCTTCGAATGATCCTTCGTCTGCTGATAATTCAGGATCCAGGGTAAGATGGAGTGCTGGTGAATCCAGGCTTTGAACCTCCCTGGCCTGACCTGATTTATCCACCTGACTCAGCCAGTCCTCGAACTCCTAACTGGTTCTCTAGATGGAGGCAGATTCTTTGAAGCTGCAATTAAATTGCTTGCCGAGGCTCTTAACTGGCTTCTCTGTGATGGATGGGATGGTGGCTCCAGACAGTGAATCCACAACTCTTCCCCTCTTGAGCACTAGGGACCTTGATTTTACTGGAATAAAACTCATCCTTCCTGAAGTGATGAGCTTCTATAGCCTTGGAGGATCCATCTACTGGCCAGGACTGACGTAGTGGTGACCATCAAATCATCCACAAAGGTTCATATGGGCTGGCATACTCATGTTTTCATCAAAGGACCCCCCGAGGCACTCCACTTGTGCTGACTTGACTATCATGTTTATGGCAAGGGAGAAAAAGATAACTGTACATGTGAGGATGCTGCTGCTCTTGTCCCCCAGTAGCCTCCTGGAGAAGGGGTTGGTGATGAAAGCAGTGTGCTTCCTTGCTCTGCTCTTTCCTTCCTCCTTGCTCAACATCAGACCCGAGTAGCCTGGCTCAACGTCATGAGCTTCCTCCTCAAGATAAACCTCGGCAAGCCGGCTTTTACTGTTTTTGGAGTTCCCAATGTAGTTTGTGAAACTGGGTGGCACTGCAATTGTGTACTTGGGCTTGCTCTTCCTGCTCTCAACTTGGCCAAATCTCTTGGTTGCATAACTGACTATGATTGTCGTCATGGTCTCAAGCAGTTGGTCCACTTCTGTCCTGACTGTGGTTTCCAGGATTTGGCTCACACTGGCATCAAACTGTATCCATGTTGCCGTTCTGTTGGCTGGAGGTCGCTTAATCTGCTTCTACTGGACTACTCAGCAGGGGTTTGATGGTTGCACTGCTTGGAGGGACTGGGCTCTGTGGGTGGTTCCCCTGTATCTCACCAAGATCACGTCCTGTGTTGCAACATATTCTCCTGCTCTCCACACTTCATTCTGGCTAGATGTATTTCAAGGCCATGTGAATTCTTGAACACTAAAAGCAGATTTTCTATGTATTGTAATGCAAATATATACTTAAAAAAGACACATAAGTTTGGGAAGCATTAACTTCCTGACTAATGTTAATTCAGTGAAATACATGAATATAAAGCATTATATCTATGTTGACCCATAAGGACTGAGTGCTACTTTTGTACCAGTTCCTAAGTTAATTTCTCCCCAGTTAAACATTCTTAACCAATTCATCACCATTTATTGTAATAATATATTCCATTGTATTATACATGTTTGCAGTTATAATCTAGTATTTTCTTATATTTCATGTTCTGATCATGTACATGTTCATAAATAAAGGTGACTTTTTCAACAAACTTATCAATAACAAAATGCAAAACTGTCTCAATTCATTGTCATGTATCAAACTCCATGGGATTTACTGATGAATCAATGTTGTAGAAGATGACGGTGTTTCAACATTCACTAAGGAGTTTCTGAACATCCAAAGGGGTCATATCTGATGACCATGAAAAGAATTCAAACTACATTTTACCTTATACATACTGATGGGATTGGTGGATTGATTATCATCCCTGGATTGCTTTTTGTGTCTGTGGTAAATATTTGGGTCTTTCTGGGTTAATGCAGTGCAATAAACAGCATTGAGTCAGAAGAATGAACTGATGTCACAGCTACTAACTGGTGCTACTAGTAACTGGTGCTGAAGGCTCTGAACAAAGCAGCAGAATGGGAATGAACAAAAACAAGGGAACATTGCGCCTGCTGTAAGGTCGGACATGTTAACATTAACATGTCCTTTCAATGCTCATTCTCTCAGCATGGTCCTTTCAGTAGAACTATGGATGTGATTATGTCTCAGCATTTTTCTTTTAACATCAGCAATAATAATTCTCTTGCATATAGCCGAGCAAATACCTACTTTGAAGTAAAAGAGCACAAAAGACAGTAGGATCGCAATTTTGTACAGTGTCCTGCGTAACAGTGAGTATCTGTTAGCAAAGCTCTCGTCTGTCCTCTTTAACCCCCATAGCCCAGCCCCTTCCATGTCTCTCTCTCTCTCTCTCTCTCTCTCTCTCTCCTTCTCTCCTTCTCCATCCATCCACTGCATCAGTCCCTTCCTCCACACTCTTTCAATCTACTAAAATACTTGGCTCAATTAGAGTGGAGCAGGAGGGATATGATAAAGTGTTTCACGCCCACTGTCCACTCTCCCTATCACCCCTCCCTGCCTCTTTTTCTGTTTCTTCCCTACACTAGTAAGACAGATTCAGAAAAAGAAGGGGGGGGGCAGAACGAGGATTTGCTGAGCTCCACAAAACAAGGGAGAAAAGACTGCAGACCATCAGATCATTAGTGCACTGCCATTTTCTCTGCTTTTTTCTTCCTCACACCAGGTATTCACTCTGCTTCTCTCTCCTCATCACCCCCTCTCGCCCACCCCACCCCCACCCCACCCCTGGCTCTCTCTCTATAAAGCAGGGCTAATGTGCTGTGTTGGTCTGTTGAAGGTGGTCTGCAGTGGTCTGCTCGGCCCAGTCCACGTCACTGGAACACACTCCTTGCAATGGTTTGGTCCATGGAATACTGCAAACCCATCCACTGTAAAAAGTGACACTAGGATGCAATTCACACCCATTATGAAACCAGAAAAAAAGTAAGTAAAGCTGTTACGAGAGCTGTAACTATAAATTATTTTTCTTCGATTTGATTAGATTGTGATTTGAATAGGCAAAAAATGTGAAAGATGTGTCTGAAAATGACAAAGACCTTGTCCTTTATTCAGAACGAGCTGATAAAATAACTACAACAAATATAAAAGTAAAAGGATATATAAACATATTCAAATCTAAATGAAAACTGTATAACAGTATAAATAAAAAGATCTAGATATAAACAATAACAAACCAGTCAAGTGACTGGTTTTTCCATCTTCTGGCATGTTTTATATAACTTTTATGACTACTAGTCAGGTCTTACCATGACTACATCATGTTTTCAGTCAGTTCCAAGAAATGTCTTTAGACTTGGAAACAAGTATTTTAAAATGTATTGTAAAAATTATTGACTATAATTGTTCCCACTCATTCCCCCTCCATTTTTGCTTTCACCTTCTCCTTTTTTGTCATCATCTTTCTCACAAAGATCATGGTCGAACGTGAGACTCAACTGAAATCTTCGTCTTTTGTTCCCTATCTTCAACTGGTCTCATTATTTTTGTAATTTTGAAGACTGTGGTTTAACGCTTAAAAAGTTTTTTGTCACACCTTCCAAATTATAATATTTGATCTTTTCCCAGTCATTTATCACAATTTATTCTAGTATTCTTTTCAGCATTTTGCAAAATTTCATTGAAAAGCAAGTATTTCCCAATATCTAATTCACTGATGTACCTAAGAAGTCTCATTAAAAAGTGAGTTTTCAACAAAATATATCATGAACTGAATGTAAGAACATAACATACATTGTTATTTATTAAACTCCATGTCCTGCAATTCCATTAAACAAAGGCACAGAAATGTAATGATTCTCTGGGTAAAATATGTGTATCAAATATTTTTGACTATATCAAATCCCCTCAGACAAATCTATGGTTGATGAATCTACCACAGGTTCATGTTAGCTAGCTAACTTCTCTGGAAAATAAGCTTTCCTTTCTGTGAAGAAAGGCCTTCAATCCACAATGATGACAATCCTAGCAGCAACCATTAACCACTTAGCACTTACTTTTCCTGCTTCCACTCTGTTTTGATTGGTTGCTTGATTGGACCAATCACAACAATTTCTGCCCTCAGAACAGCTTTCTGTAAGCAAAACTCCCATCTGCACAGTATACACTGTGTTGCGTCACTGCCCCTTTGATTCTGGAAAACAGGGTCACTGTGTAAAAGTACAGCCTGTCTCACCTCTATTACTCCTTTGGCTTAGTTGTATAAATCGGACTATGGTGGAAATAGGTGAGATCATCAACTCAGCTTTTTTCTGGAATCTCTGTGTAATAGTGACGCATGACAGGATGCCATGCACATAAACATGTGAGTGTTTAAAGCTCTATACCATCAGCAGGACAGTGAAAAGGTTCATCCAGAACACAATTATGCCATGCCACAATCATGTAATTCAGACTAGATATTTAGAAACTTTAGAAACTTTTGTATTTCTTTACAAACTTTTGCATTTGAGGAATATATCAAGAAAGTACCCCTAATGACCAATGGCTAAATGAATGTCTCAGATAAGGAGAAGGAGCCCGAGAGGCTATCATGGAAGGACAAGCCCTTGCTTGCATGGCATGTACCACAAGAAAATTGTAACTGATATCAAGAAAATATACAAGTGGAAAGAAAAGATTAGACTGAAAGAAAACAGAGTTGCTCCTTATGGCTGCATAGGAACATCCCCTGAACACCAGAGTAATCGACGCCAGAGTCTTCTATACCAGCCAAGACCTCCAGTGGAGGCTGTGTTGACAAGCCCCTAAGATAGTCCAGCATGATGCAAGTTGCTTGCTTGCAGACAAGTCATACTGTACATGGAGCATCCTAACCAGGTACTGGGAAGAGTGTACAGCAACATCTGTACTGAGTATGAGCTCTATGAGAACGTCCAAAGATGACTGAGATCAAGCTGGCCAAGGTCCAGTGGGACTTCCTGATCATCATTCAGCCTCTCATAGTGGCGAAGGATAAACATCAGAAGACAATCCCGAGTGATAACAACATCAGAAAGAAAGAAAGTACATGAGAAAGTTGGGAAATACCTAGGATTCTTCCCCTCCTGCCTCCATCATCACCACTCTTTTATCCATCCATTGTGATCTACTCCCCTGCTGCCTCTAATGTCATCACTCATTTATCCACAAAGCTGTGACAGTATCTATTATATACATGTAGTTACATAGTTCGTAGAGGTCTCTGTTATGTGTACTAACAGTTGCTATTGTAGTGGAAATATCTCCACTGTTAGTAGCAGTAGTTATGGACATTTCTTCTAGTTACTGGTAATTATACACCATCTGTTTTACTTCCTACTTGTTGTAGTTCAATTTGCTGTGCATCCATGAGTAGCCTCCCTTCCCAATCTTTCTTTCTCTCTTGCTCTCTCTTTCTTTGCCCTCACTCTTTAACCCCAACTGGTCGATGCAGGCAACCATCCTGCAGGAATCAGCATCTGCTCGAGGTTTCTTCCCATTTAAAGAAAGTTTTTCCTCGCCACTGTCACCAAATATGACCAAGTGTTTCTTTGGTTTCTGTAAAACTCAACAGATGAGTCACCAGTTCATTGCAGCATTGACAAAGACAAACATCAAACACTCACACATATAGGCAATTTTAGATAAATATCTATCAGTGCATGTCTTTGGATGGTTGGAGGAAGCTGGTGTACCTGGTGAAAACGCACACGGACACAGCAAGAACATTGCAAGCTCCACACAGAAGCGTCCCAGCCATCAACTGATGTTGGAATTCAACTCAGGACCATCTTGCTGTAAGGCACACGTGCTATCCACAGCACCACACCGTCGCCTGGAAATGCATACAGGTGGTGACATTTTTAAAACAAGACAAATGTGTAATGTGTGTTATATAATATATTCCTAACTTCAAAACATGGTGCAAAAGAGTAACGATAAGTTCATAACCAGAAAAGGCACCTCTCAATTATATGTGATGCAGTCCCTCTCAAATTCATAAGTTTGTTGATAGCACAGTGGACTCTGCAAAAAACATTAGAATAAATTGCTCCACTAAAAAAGGAGATTATTATACAATGGAAGCGAGCTCCCTCATTTAACTCTCGTACTTGCTAATTAAAGCAAGATACCCGCAGACTGTAGAAAAAATGGCATTCTACTAAAGTGGAAAAACACTACACAGCCTGGCAGGATAGTTCAAATAACAATAGGAAGGCACTTCATTCTGCTAACGCAGGTTATTATTCATCCTTAATAGATGAAAACAACAACCACAGGTTTCTGTTCAGCACTGTATGAACCTAGTATTCCACAAACCCTTCATAATAATGATTTTATAAACCTCTTCAACAATAACATCTTGCTCATCAGAAGTGACATTAATGACCTTCCGACCGCCACAAATTGTAGTCCCTCAGACTCAGAAACCATACATAACGTTAACCACAAGTTAACTTTATGGTTAACTCTTATGGTTATCTGGATTGCTTTTCTCCTATAGAGATCAGTCAGCTCATTTCAATAATATCTTCAACTCAACCATCCATTTGATTCTGGAGAAAATAGTAGCTAATGAGTTACCTCTAGCTTCCTTAAATGCAACTGTCTACTTGAAATTTTCCAGTCTGGTTTTAGGGAAGATAATAGTACAGAAATAATACTGGTCAAGGTCACCAAATGACCTTCTCAGATAGGGGACTTGTTTCTGTACTGGTTTTGTTTTGCCAGAGTGTGGCTTTTTTGTCAACCATCATGTCCTTCTACAACAATTGGAACAATCAGGTGGAATTAAGGATGGGCATTAATGTGGTTTAAATCCTATCTAACTCATCTGTTCCACTTTATTAACATTAACAATGATTTCTCTCAGTTTGCTTTCGTTAATTATGGAGTTCCTCAAGATTCAGTTCTTGCACAACTACTGTGTATACTACACACGCTTCTTTTAGAAGATTTAATAAGGAAACACTCCATTAACATCCATTGTTATGCTGATGATACCCAATTATAATATATCTATTAAACATGGTGAGTCCAATCAGCTAATTAAACTACAGGAATACATCAAAGAGACCTACTTGTGTAAAAGACCTTTTAATTCCATGCAATCCATCGAGAGTCCTACATCTCAACATACAGGCTTACTGATGGTTCCTAGACTCTCCAAAAGTAGGACAGGAGCCATAGCTTTTTATGGGCGGCTGTGGCTCAGTTGGTAGAGTGGGTTGTCCAGTGGCTGAATAGTTGGTGGTTAGAATCCTAGCTGTGACTGACCACATAGCAAAGTGTCCTTCGCCGTCCTTCGCTCACAGTGAAGAATTTAGGGTTCAGTGTCTTTCTCGGTGCTTTGCATGACATCTGCCAACTGGTGTGTGAATGGGTGAACGTGAAGCAATGTAAAGCGCTTTGGGCACTATAAATGTGTAGAAAGGCACTATAATTGCAATCCATTCATCATTTCAGCTCTCAAGCTCCTATGTTGTGGAACCACTTCTTTACCTCGGTCCAGGGGGCAGACACCCTCTCCTTATCTAAGAATAGGCTTATAACTTTCCTTTTTGATCAGGGTCATAGTAAGGCTCAGGCTGCCTTTAGTTTAGACTACTGGGAAAGTCATGTTACACCGACCTTTACTCAGCTCCTCCTCCTGTCTGATCTCCGCTTTTCTTCTCTTAGACCATTCTCTCTTCTAATCTTGTTCATTCATGTGCCAGTAAATACATATTACTGACTAGACTTCTTCCCCACAGTCCCTGTGCTTTATGTCTTTGCAGGTCATCTGTGGTTTCCCCAGCCATGGTCCAGCTCCCTTGCTACCATCATCGTTGTTGTATGCTCCCCTCTTGCTTCACCCCCATCTTTCCATCTGCTGCAGACCTGCGCCTCTCTGTCTCTACATCGCATGTCATCTGTCCATCAGCTGGGGTTCTGTTCCCTACTGCTTCCATCATTGTGCATTTATTTCAGCCTTTATTTCATAGGTTCTTTTGTGTGTGCTGGCAGTAATGTAATGATGTGTAATGGTGGTGGTGCATCACGATGTCTGAATTTTTCCTTGAAAAAAATTTTTTTTAAGTATGTGTGAGATTTCCTTTTCCTCTCCTTTGTCAGCCATTGTGGGTATAAACATTCTCCTCATATGTACTGTATTAATTTAATGAATTCAATTCAATTATCTGTATTGACATGAATAATAGATAATATTGCCCAGTCTATATCAAACAATAATTTTGGTCTTACCATCTAATGAAAGGGAGGATAAATGCTGACAACATTGTGGGCAAGTTGGATACAGTGTTGTACTGTTTAATTTACATGGGTAAGCACTACTGATACTGAAGGCCCAGAGCAGATTAAGATTTTCCTTGGCAACACATAGAGACTGAAATCTGGTTGGGCAAAATATCTTGGATATAAGCTTCATACTGGAAGCAGAACAGCTTTGCCAAATGCTAAGAAATGAAGAAAGTAATCTACCGGGCTTGTCCTGGGTCCCCCACCCTGCCTTCCCCCTTGAGTATCAGGGATAGGCTCCAGTGACCCCCACGATCCTGCAAAGGCTAAAGCTGATTTGGAAGATGAATAAATGATGATAAGCCACTAGGAATAAATTAATATAATTTCAGAAAAGAAATATTGGAATTTGGGTTGTAAATGTAGGTCAGTGGTTCTGCTGATGTTGAGACCAGCAGAGAAGACTTTGCTGGCCCTGACACACACCGCTGCAAAAAGTTAAGTAGTCAGCTGTTGTTCTAACACAGATTGTGTTACCATAACAAATAGGTCAAATTCTATTTTACAGTATAAGGCATTCACAAAGCACTAGGCTAAATATATTTACTCATTTATTTTACGGAATACACAAAAATATATAAAATTAAATGTTTTTAAAATAATATTTGAATTTTTATTTTTCATTGGGCAATATTACAGTCACGGTCATACACTAAAAGATGAAATCCACAACCCACAAAAGCAGGGTTAGGGTTAGACAAACAACAAATAAAACAACACAGGTACACTCACAAAGACACAAATAACATACAAACAAAAAAAACCCACAAGTGAGTGAACCGTACGAGACGTAGAGAGATATGTGTTACCTCACATCTCCTAAGTCCTACAAGCCCTACTCGGGTATAAAGGCCTTAACCAATCTGGTAAATTTTTCATGTAGTTTAAAAATGGTTGCCATATCTTGTAGAACTTCCTACTTCTTTTTTGCATCCAGTGAGTTATTTTCTCCAGGGACACATAACTGGTGACTTCATCTAACCCTATCTTGATTGGGAGGGGGGGTGCCTAATTTCCATTTCATAGCAATACATTTCTTAGTGTCAACAGGACTTTTTTTTTTGTCAGTTTTTTCACTTTGACAGTTAGTTAGGTTTCCTTGCAGATAAGCTTCAGGGTCTAGTGGAAAAATACTAGGAAATAAATATGAAGAAAAGCAATATATTGCAGGATGGTAATATAGGGAATATTTAAAGAAAGAAATATAGATCCTAAATGAGGACAAAATGGTCGAAAATGTCTATATGCTCACTTTTCCACATTGGAACCATAAGTTACTTCTTTAAACTTTTAAGCTGTAACACAAATATTAACATATATTTGCTTTCTTTTATTCAAATGTATTTTAGTTCAATTTATTGTTAGTTGTTAGTAAGTTAGATAGAAATATGATAAAGACTGAAGTGGACATATTGTTTATAGATATCATCTAGCTTATTTGTTGCAATTTACAGATCTATTTACATATGTTTATACTATTATTATTTTTGTTATTGTTGATGTTGTTATTTCCACACTTGTCTGAATATATCCTTGCGTTTTTAGACTTTTTTTTACATTTCAGCTAGTTGTAAATAAAGGACCAATTGTGATTTTCAGACATGTCTTTTTCACACTTACCATTTTTTCACCATTTCACATAACCTTTTAGGCAAAGCAAGGCAAATTTATTTAAACATAATTTATTTATATAACACACAAGGCTTTTACACAGGCATGAAATTACATTAAAATAAAACATTTAAGATAAGATATTTTGAATAAGTAGATAATACTAATTTTAAATTATTTTATTTTATTCCTTTATTCACCGTGGGAAAATGCACAGTATTACAGCAGAAAAATGCAAAATATTTTTCAGCAAGAAAGAGAAATATATGCAGAGAATCGGTGAAAAAATATAACTGTAACACTGTACATGGCAAATGTTGAAATAATTAAGCTCAACGAACTAACAGTGCAAAATGTAATTTCAAATTAATAAATGAATTTAAATGAAATCGAACTAAAACAAACTGAGCTGAAAGAAAAGCTTCAATAGACTAATCGACTGCAAAAAATATTTGATAGCTGTAGATCTTCTCCTTCTCAAGCATGAGAAAAGAAAGAAATACTGGGTCATGCGAGTATTGGGAACGTTAAACATGATTGAAATAACAAAATCTGTCAGTCAGTCTGTCTGTCAGTCTCGATCTATTTCTACTGCGTTGCTTAGTCGCTGCAGATCTGACCACTGCTCATTGGGAGCAAATCCCTATAACCGAAAAAAAAACCCCAGAGGGGCCACAGCATTCCCAGTATCCACCAGTCTCCTCCCTCAAAACTGGTTGGTAATGTTATGTTGAACTACTGTCCCCGCAGGAGCCAGGTGTGATGTTCTGTCTTCATTCTGCAGCATCTCTGCTCTGTACCCTTGACGGCAGTGATTCCAGGCTCTCCCCACTCTTCACTTCAGCAAATCTCATTTCTGTGCAGCTCAATCCAATCATGCTTCCCGGTAGCAAAATCCAAAAGAGCAGGATGCAGAGATTTGGTTGACAGCTGTGGCAGTTCGAAGTCTAATTCCAACCAAAGAGCCAATGACATGAATTCAATCAGTCACTCAGTCAGTCATTCAATGAGAACATCTATTGATTCATAAAATCCGCATCCCACACACATTGTGCCTCAATCAAACGCACAGTCTCACGGGGACTCTCTCTCTCTCTCTCTCTCTCTCTCTCTCTCTCTCTTACGCACACACTCCGTCTCCCAGCTATAGAAGACTCCTCCTTTCCATTCTCTCTGCTCCTTTCAATACCGGCTCAGATTCTGTGCCGGGACAGTCTACGGAGCGTAGCTCGGCTGAGGTGGATGGGGGAGGCCAGACGCAGAGGCAGCAGCAGTAGCAGCATCAGCATCAGCATCCGTCGGGCGCACCGACCGAAGCATGCTCCAGCGCAGCCATGACTTGCTCGGCGTCAGATAGCGAGAAGATCGTGATAAACTGCGGCGGGATCCGGCACGAGACCTACCGGAGCACTCTCAAAACGCTGCCGGGGACGCGCCTGTCTTGGTTGACCGAACCCGACGCCTACAGCAACTTCGACTACGACCCCAAGTCCGACGAGTTCTTCTTCGACCGCCACCCGGCCACCTTCGCCTTTATCCTCAATTACTACCGCACCGGGAAGCTCCACTGCCCCTGCGATGTGTGCGGGCCGCTCTTCGAGGAGGAGCTCGCCTTCTGGGGCATCGACGAGACCGACGTGGAGGCGTGCTGCTGGATGAACTACCGGCAGCATCGCGACGCGGAGGAAGCGCTGGACAGTTTCGAGACCCCGGAGCCGGACGCGCCCGAGGATGACCCTGCACTCACCGGCGGTGCGGACGGAGACCTGAAACGGCTGTGCATGCAGGAGGACGGGCGCAGGGCGACGTGGTGGGAGGTGTGGCAGCCCCGGATGTGGGCGCTGTTCGAGGACCCTTACTCCTCCAAATACGCCCGGGTGAGTACACACACCCCGGTCTCTCTTTCTTTTTTCGGACGCGCGCTCACTTGCCAAATTTTGCTGGCACACGTTGTTGCGCGTAAAGTTCTTCCAACTGCTTTGGAGGTACCAGTTTCCCGCGGTCTCTTTGGTGTTTATATTTCACCACGTTACCCACTTTTCTACCACATCGACAAATCTCTGTTGGTTTTAATCCACCTATTGTTTCTTCGTTATAATTTAGTGTTAAGTTTGGAACAGTGATCTGCGCATCAATCCAGTGCCAGTCTCCGCGGTTTCCCTGCGTAAGAACCAACACCAACATGTTTTAATTGGGCGTAAGTTGCATTTGTGATGTAGTCACCTCTGCTATTTGTCCATATATGTGGTATAAATGGTTCTGATAATGGACTGAACGACCAAATTTGTGAGAGTAAAAACACCAAGGACCGTTCATTTGTTCTCTTAAAAATGAAATGTAATTCACATCGATCTCTCCAAGACAAGGTGCTTCGATTCTTGTTTGTAAGTGTACGTGAACGTAAGACAACGTAGTCGCTGAGAGTGTGACTTAACGTGGTGCTTGCAGTTTAGGAATGCAGATATCTGATGGCGCAAATACTGCGCAAATGCTGCGCATCCAGCAGAGCCGCCACTGGATGTGCTGATCAGAATCTAATGATCCTTCAGGGTATTCCAAGCGCAAGAAGAGTGAAGCTGGTTATAAATCAGCTGTAAAATCCTCTGGGTTGATTCATAGCACAGTGGATGTTCTTTCTCTGAGAGTGGAGCAGTGGCTTTTAGAAGCTGTGTGGAAACCTCCCCCTGGATGACATCATTAACACAGCTTATGGGATGTGTTACATGGAATAGGAAAGTGCTCCTGCATCACTATCCCGTGGGCTGAAACACCCCAGCCTTTAGGGTATATTTGTGAAATTCAAAAATCACGCAGAAGATATTAATAGTCAAGGATGGCAAAGCAGTAAAATACTACCGCAGTCTTATAAATTATGACAAATCTGTCCCTTTGTTATAGTGTAAGAAAAAGGAAAATAACATGTAATGTTTGCATTTACAAACCATCCAGTCACAAAAAAATGAATAATCTCAACATATCTCAACAACCCGAAATGTCTTAGAAGAAGTAGACTAAGTGTAATTTTAACAATATGCTTGTAACTAAATGTTTTGTCTTTACCGTAATTTGTGATGTATATTTGTAAATAATTTGAGACATGTAAAAAAATGCCGTTATTTTACTCAAGATGTGTCAGATTGTTCGTGTCATTCCTGTTTTGAAGGAACCTTTGTTGATGAAGACATTTTCATAATGTAGTTTTCACTTTTTCACTGTTATTTTTACTGGTCCCTCTGAGATCATATTAGGCTGAATGTGACCCCTGAACTACGCTGCCCTGCTTGAACTGGTCCACCTCTATTATTGTTAGACTGTTTGGTTTAATTTTACATTTGAAAAATTACATTGCATATTCCATATATATATATATATATATATATATACAAATGAATAAAGAAAATATATACAAAGTAATATTAAAAAAGGTGCAATGAGTCCAAAGAGTTATAAATTATTGTATCATATATACAACATTTAGGAAATTATTTGACAAATTAAGAAAGCATGATAATAAGCAGACACAGACACAAAGTAAGATAAAACAACCAAAAAAGGATCGCAAAGAACAAATAACATTTTACAGGGAAAACAAGGATGGAGAGGACAAAACCTCTGATATTGCATTATTGGATGTTAAATTTTCATAGTCCTCTGTCCCTGGATCTCTTCACCTGTACGTCTCCTTTTCTTCTTCAATCTCTTTAAAGCCATGTCATTTGATATGAGGTAGAATTTCATACCAATATGAAGCAAAACTATTGCAGTGGTGCCACAGCTTGACAAACCACAAACCAGCTGCTAACTTACTGAGCTAATCACCAACAAGCTAATACAGAGCTAATATTAGCGTGTTGCACATTTGCACTGAACCTCCCATCGAATACTTCTATTTGTACCTTCCACTTCAAAGGTAGACGTGTTGAGTAAAATCTCTTTTTTTCCAGTTCCTGTATTTTTACTGGAGAAAGAGATGGAATGTTTCTTATTGAATAATCAGTTATTATTATTATTATCGCCTGCTAGAATATCTGACACTAAACTTGACTACCTGCTTGCTGTCCGTTACATTATTTACTAACTTATAAGTACTTTTGTGTTTGTGTTACATCATACAAAGTATCATTTAAATACTATATACAAAAGTATCTATATACAAATAACAACAGTGATATGTCTAAAATAACACATGACTAGGTGCACTTAATAACTTCTTACAACTTTAGACACAACTAACAAAACGTTGTGTTGTTGTGTGTCCGTATGAATGCTTATTGTCTGTAAATGTAAGGAAATGTTTCAATTCATGATAACTGTATTTAAATATTTTTTTCAGCAATTCGAGTGGATTAATTTATCAATCATTTCTCTAAAGCTATGATAAAGAGTGCTGCTGATAATGTTTCAGCCCTACAACTCACAACTGCTCATAAGTCTCGTATGGACGTAAGGACGTATAGTCGTTTTCCTCGTCATGCGTTGGTGCATTATTCAGATCACAGTTTGGTTAATGTGGAAAGAATTTTGACATGCCTTTTATATTTTAAGGATGTGATTATTTCCTTCTGATTTCGTGGTTTCTCATCAAAATATAGTGAATTTGTTGTGATTTAGAAAAAAAAACTTGTTAAGTTTTTCTCTACCCACTATATCAAATGTATAAATTCGTGTTTTTTTTTTCAATATCATATTGTTTAAAATCTGGCTCTTTTATAACATTTCTCTGTATTTCTTTTTATCATCTTCCCCTTCTTGCTCTATTTCCCCTATATCTACTTGTGAACTACATGTTCTTCTTTTCATGTCTGCAGTGAGTCCTTCACCTCTCATCCATCTCTTCTGTTTAACCATCTCTAAAAAAAAACAAAAAGCCATGGCCACTTGCAGAGCCAGAGGCCAGTATTGACCTGGATCATTGTGTGTTGAGGTGTATTTCGCGTGGACTTGTAGAGATGTAGTGTTTGAAGAATGTATTTACACAGTCTTTCAGTGGGACATAAGGACACATCCATAAACAACAAAACACAAAAGTATTTCTAGATGCATGGAAGGAGTAGATAACCATGAAGCACACACATATTTTTTTTTTTATTTTTATTTTTACACCTATTAGTCTGAGGATAGTCTCAGTTATGCCAAAGTCAGGAATTTCTGGGATTCATAGGTCTTTGATGTTGGAAATGTACATAAAAAGTAGGCTGACAAATGTCTAGACTTGAATGGAAATCTTTCAATTCTTAGTGTTAGTGGGGAACAAAGCTTCAGGTTGTCCAATGGTTGAGTCAATTCTTTCCTTGATGTGATTGCAAATGAGATGGTTTTCTGTGTAAAAGTGGTCATTGAATCCATTAGTAATTTCATTTCACTTTTATTTTAAGGGGGAACAAGTATTGTATTGCTGCTGCAAAAGTCATTAAATATTAATTTGCATTTGTTTAACAAACATTGTTATGACTTCTAATGGTTTACAACACATCGTTTGACTAGTGGACTAGTTATAAGAGTGGTTAATAACGAGTTGACCATTGAAGTAATCATTGATTACAGTTCTAACCCTAAAGCCAATGTGAAAATCTCATAAACTTTCACTTTGAGGGTGGCCGTCTTGCATTCTTGCATCTTGTCATTTACAAAACTTGTCAAGTGGGAAACTCCAATGGCAGCCAAAAAAAGTAATCGAAGAAGGTTTAAAAAAAAATTCTGCAAGTTGGCCGTGGGGAGTGTCAAGGTTGCTTGAATGTATGGGAGGGATGGTTGGGTGATTGGGGGGTGGGGGTGTTATGACAGCTGAGGTGACTTTGAAAGAGTTGCAGTCAGTAGTTTTGGTGCCAGTACGTTGACATAAAGATAGGGTTGAAGGGTGGGAGGGTGAGTATTTAATGCAGTATTGCAGCAGCAGCAGCAGCAGCAGCAGCAGCTCAGGTACGGCATGGTCAAGCAGCTGATTGGTTGTTATCTCATTGGCTCAGCACTGTCTGACGACGTCAAAACTCACAGAGAAACAGGAGATGGATGATTATGGATGGAAGTGCTGCTTTAATAAATTACTCTCAAGTGTGCGCAATGTTCTGACAAATCCCATTCTTTTGGAGTTTTTTTTTTTTTTTTTTTAAATGGGGGTGAAACAATATTACCCCCATTTTTAATCCTCCTCTAAAGCCTCTACCCCCCTTTTCCAATGTCATTACTTCTGATAGAGTGTGTTGGTTTATTACCATGATTCAGTGTTGAGCGCTTGGAATGCTTATTATCACTATTCAACACCCCCCCCCACTCCCCCCACCCTTCTCC
>JAPTHA010000028.1:3652990-3663206 GCA_029814585.1 Gymnapogon annona
ATAGTTATACCCTTATTGTTCTATAGTTATACAGTTCTATAGTTATACCCCCACTGTTATATAGCAATACACAGTTCAATACATAGTGTTTCTTTCCATCTTTTTATACAGACAGCAGTAATCCTTTGGATGGTGCTTTTTTACTGCTAATTTTAACTCTAGTCCAGGTCGCCATTGTGAAATAGGTCTCAATTTTAAGGGTACATAAAGAAAAACATTTTCCATTTTCCAATCAGACTCCAAGCAGAATGGGGATGCTGCAGCCAACGCAGCGGCCCTGGCCAATGAGGACTGTCCCACCATTGACCAGGTCCTTGGAGAGGAGCGTAGCCCAGCAACGGGGGGTCTCGGCTCCACCACCAGCCGTGAGCGCTATCCCCATGATCGGGCCTGCTTCTTGCTGAGCGCCGGAGAGTTCCAGCGCACAACGGACGGGAACGTTCGAAAAGGTAGGTGGGTGGAGGGGGGCAGGCAGAGAATGGAAGGAGGAGGACTGGGAGGGGGGTCGGTACCTGAGTGACAACAGTGTGCTCTCACTCAATGCATGGTCTTGAATAATACTGTATATATTGTGCAAAGACATATACACATAAGACACATACAGTATGTTCTAAGATATTGAATGATATTAGATGATTATCACTATGTATTATTCCAAACTTCATAGTAGTACACATGTCTGAGAATAGTCATAATAAAAGGAGCATGTGAATTTACAGAGATGACCCAAATATAACCCTAAAGAATAGAATATGCTTTATTGTCCAAAAACTCTACAGTGCAACAACTTTGTAAAGTGTGCAGAAATATACTGTAAATATATTAAGCATGAAGCACAAAGTTATACTACACAGCTACTAAAAATGATTTCCCCTAACCCCCGTAAAGTTTTCAGTTGAAAAACACTGTAGAATCTACAAAAATACATCACATACTCACTCTTTTTATACAGTATGCAAACATGTGTGGGATCTGACATAATTCTCACCCTGATCACTAAAGTCAGCAGTCTAAACCCAGAGGATCTTAACCATTATGCCCTCTTCTGAGTGTTCATACAACTTCTTTTTTTCATTGGTACTCAATTTGGTTTATAGTGTAAATTTTGGCAAGAACTTTTCTTTTCAGTCAAATTTTTTGAAATCCAGTGTCTTGCAGCAACAGCATCTCAACAAAATCACCACGTTGTGTCACCAGCTTCTGTAAATGAAACCTCCACATCTATATTGTCTTAATGCTTTCACTTTTGGGGCCCTGACAGTCATATGGATCTATAATGTAACTCCAGAGTTTGATGCAACAGCCTATAATGGGAAGTTATTGGAGTACAGTAAAACTGTCAAATATGAGCAATTTTCTTTTAAATTTGAATAAGTAAACTGGCATTCAAAGAGGTTCACTGTTCAGTGCTTTTGAGCAGGGTCTAAAAACATATGTACGATATGACGTATGATGATTTGCTAATAATTTTTGTGCATTTCTATTTTTCCAAACGGTATTAAAATTTGAGGAGGACACAATGGTTACATTTCCTCAGTAGGATATTAATACAATGCTCAAACATTTCCCTTTCATTCCTCCCAACCACAAGACCTCATACATGAAGTGTAAAGAAGTCCTAGCAATTCAGTTCATTCACACTTTTTTTTTCCAGCTCCAGCTGTAGTACCAGTCCCCTTCATGCATTTATCCTGCATCTGTACTGCAGAGGTACTGCAGAGGCTGCTGCAGCACTACCATCTGCACTGATGTTCAACTGACTGAATTTTGTTCTGTTCTGTATCCCAAAAGTATTCATGGCATATTCACTTTGGCTGTTTTGGAGATAATGTCAAGGAATGCAGGATAAAACTGGCCTTTAATTTTCATTTCTTCGTTCATTGAGGCTTACAGATTTTTTTCTTCCTTGTGATGTGTTCATTTCAAACACAGGACTATATTTTGACTTTAAAGTTAATGACGGTGCTCAAGGGAAGGGGTGGAGTTGGTGATTTACTGTCGACAAATCCCACTGAAATGCAAAAAAAAGCAGATAAATTGTTTCTTTTAGACATCTGGTAGATTAACCATTATAGATACTCTTGAAGTCACTGAAGCTACACAAATTTAGTGTGTTTTGATTTTGTGAGAAGATATGTGACTCTCTAGTAAACAACACACTTCAGGTTGTTTTGTCTAACATATGACAATGTTTTCCCCCTAAAAAACTTTGATGTCATAAAGACCTCAATAAGATCCATTGTAGACAAAAATCACCCACTGATCTAATGTGTTTAATACCTGTTGATCCACTAATCCTACCTATCTCATCTAAGTAATTGGTGTAAAATGTAGTTTATCATCTTTCATGGTCATCACTTATAACCCTCTTGAACAATGAGAAGCTCCATGGTGACAGTGGAAATACTGTCATCATCCACAGAGTAAAACCCATGGAGTTGAATAAGTGATAGTAGAGGGAGGCACTTGGTTTATTTTCAGTTAATGCTAAAATTTTACTGGCAAATTAACTTTTCCCTCCTTTTTCCCCAATTTGTATAATAACTCTATAAATAACCTAATATAATAACCTACAAATTAACTCTGAGCACTGAATTAAAGATAGGAAAATGCAGCGAGTGTTGCAGCAGCAATAAAATCCTTTTTCAACCCTTAAACAAAAGTTCATTTTGCAGATAATAACTCCAGTGACTAACAAAGTTTGTTCAATAAACAACTAGATACTCAAGAGTTGCAATACACAAAAAAAAAAACCCTAAAAATTCCTCATGAAAATTTAAATTTGCATGACTGACCTGCCGGCAAACAGATTAGTTGTTGACAAATCTTTCCATTAACAATTTGTAACTAGTCTTTTAATTATTATAGTCCTGTCAGTAGAGTATTACGACCAGTAATTTAACACAAACTGGTCTTGGCTACATTTATTTACATGACAAACACTGGATTCAGCATATGTGTATCGATGCTCATATGTTATGTGTTGAAATCTTATCTGAGGAGCAATAATTTACGAAAAAACATTCAATAAATGTAGTACATTTATAAAGCAACTGAAGCCTGAATGATTCCTGTCAAAAATATAACTCGAAATAATTTTGGAGCAACTCTATGGTCTTTTTGCAACCAGCAGATATTTGTTTAATTATATGTAATTGTTCGATTGATATTGGCAGCTGGTCACGGTTGAGTTTTTAGAAAATGTTTCTCAAAGTTCTTTTATTGTTTAAGCATCTCTTGCACAGTAGTTTAAGCATCTCTTACCAGGCTGTAGATAAACACATGAAACTTGTTGGATTGGTTACTTTGTTCTTGATTTGGATATGCACATGGGATTTGTTGACAATAAATAAATATTTACATTTGGCCAAATATTATTTCCTGTCACTGTAAATGTAAAAATTTGTCCATTCATCTAAATAGAAAACCTGTAACTGAAATAAAGTTATCCTGATCAAATTCCAAGTTTTTTTTTTCTCCTTAAATTGATCTGGCAAATTTGACAGATCTCATCACAATCATCACATTAAGCTTCACTGACTTTATACAATTGCATTAAACATAATTTTCCTGATATTTAATGCAATAGTTCATTAACTCTCCATGTTTTGTCTTCTCCCCATTCTCTTCTTCTTTTTCTTTGCCTATTCCTCTGATTGTCCCTCTGATTGTTGGTCATTCTCCTTCTTCCCTGACCGTGTCTTCATCTCAATCCTCATGATTTTCCGTTCCATTTTCCTACAAATTGCTTGGCTTCACTAACATTATATCTGCTTTCACATTTTATTCCTTTCACCTCTGTTATCACTTTGCATACTGCTGTGAACCTCCATTTATTTAACCTTTGACCTTTTGCCTCTAATGCAACACACATCTATACAACCCACATTTACCATTGCCCTTGAATCATACACACACACACACACACACACACACACTCACACACATTATAAAATGCACACAAACCTCAGACTACTCCGAGTCCAGCAGTGTGGCATCCTCCTTGGGTGAGGACTGGTTCAAGTCTGAGAGGCCTCTGCTCCGGCAGGGGCCTGGCAGTAACTCCACATTGACCTGGATCAAACCATAGAAACACACAGGTAACAGAGGCACAAAATATCACACACCGTCCTAAACACTAGGACAATCACAGCCCACAACATGAACTTAAGCTGTGTTTAATAAAGAAGTCAAGAGGAATTAGACCAGAATCCGAACCAAAAGAGCATACAAATGGTGAGTGTAAAGTTAAAAAAATGCAAAACCCAGATTAGATTAGACTGGATTACATTACATTACATTACATTACATTAGGTTGGGTTGGGCTCAGTGACAACAGTTAGATTAAAGACCACAAAAGGCTCTAAGAACCTTATTTTTTCAAATCTTAATGTACTTCTTATCCTTGTCTATAATCGTATTTTAATTTTTGATCAATGTGAAGCACTTTGGGCTGCAAATTTTGTATGAAAGGTGCTATATAAATAGTTTATTGTTATTATTATTATTATTATTTTGACAGAATGAAAAATGACAAGACTACAATATTAAACTCAACAACTGTATTAGATTGCAATTCATTACATTACATAACATTAGAGCATAGTAATTGCAACATAAAAATTCCAATGTACATTGTTATGTACAAGGCACATTTTAACACATTACAATGTGCCTTATATTACAGTACACTGAAGTGGATTAAAATAGATTACAAAATTGACATTGTAACTTTTAAATGACCACACAGAACTGGTAATATTGATGATAGCGTTGGACTAGATTACACTGACTCGACTCCTTTGAAATAGTATAAACCATTTGTAACCAATAGTATAAACCGTTTGATTACATCCTACAAGTAAATTGAAGTAAGATGGTCCATGCTAGTTTAGATCTGACTAGATGATATAAAGTGTTTTAGTATCATCATAATCAATAGACTAGACTAGATCACGTAAGTACATATTAAATCATTTTTTATTTCTGTACTTGGAACAAGATGACATTGCATAGAATAGAATGAACTAGTTTATGATTACGGATTTAGGATTATGACAATGACATACTCATATCAAATACCTCAACCATATCGCAAATGACACAGTTAGAGGCACGCAGACGCTCAAGAAGGTTGAATGTATAATATGCATGCAGGTTGCTTGTTACTGTAAAGCTTTTTAAGTGTTGTTCAGCATCATGTTGTGAATAGCAGAGCTGTAAGTGGGGGTGGGGCGGCATATGCATGGTGAGTATGTGTGTTCTGGCCATTCTGTTGAAATTATTACCTTCTCAAAACCATTTAATGTGATTCACAAAGGATTCATTCAGTCATCGGTGACATCAAGGTAAATCATTTCAGGACCTATTACAACAATGCCCCATAATGGATAAAAGAGGATGTGCTGTATGTGTTTTACTCTTTACCTAAAAGAAGCGATTATAAGTCATTTCTGTTGTTTTGTCAAATGAATGAAGTCCAAAGTGCATTGCAAACAGGTAAGCTTAGTGCCACATCATTTTCCATGGCATACCATACAACACATCCTTTAGCAGGTATAATATGTCTAAATACTGTGTATGGGTTTATGTTTGTGCCTGAGTTTGTATTTCAAACTGTGAGATATGTTTTGTAACCATAAAACCACATCCATTTCTGATAACCTTACAAGTGCAGTGATTGGACAGAAACAAACTACTCACAATTGACCAAAAACGTTATAGTTTGGACTAAAACGGAAAGGATTATTTCAAGTTAAATTCAATAAACAGAAGGAGGACATATTTTGTGCTGCAGGAATGATGTGTTTTTATAGGTCTATCTGGAAGTTAGCATTTCTAACACATGGGTTCTTCCAAAACATATTTGTTTTAGCTGAAAGAAAGGCAGACAAAAAAATGTAATTCCATCCATAGAGGAGTAACATGATGAGCATGACAATGACACTATTTGTTGTGTTGTAAATTGTGTCAACTCAAAGAACTTTGCCAAACAATTCAAATCAATAAATATATTGTTCCATTGCAACAGAATCACACAACAACAGAGCTCTGTTTCTTCCATTATAGATGAAAGCAGTTCTCAAAAAGCACTACAGATTTATATTTTCCCTCTAATGTCTTGGCCAGTACTGTGTTACTGTAAAACAACTTGTATTAATCAGAAGGGAACGGTAGCTTTTATTCAGAGTGGTGTCAAAAACTGAACTAGACTTCTACCGTTTGCCTCTTAGCATCTATACTTTTTTTTTCTAAAGTATAGATGCTGCAGCATTTGATTTATCAGTTCAATTAACAATCATTCAATAGGCAAAGTAAATGGTAAAAAATGTAAAAAGGACATGTCAATCAACATAAAAGGAATTAAAGTGAAATAATAATAATAATAATAACAATATATAAATATTCTACACCTAATTTTGTTATATTCTGGAGTGTAATGACAATAAAGTCTATTCTAATGTATTCTATTCTATATCTAATGATAGGAACAACAAACAAGTCAAATGACACCTACAAATTATGTGCGCTGCAGACTTCAACGCATTTCAGTCGACATGCAACATGCAACTAATATCCAACTTTGTGTTCATCACAGCATCATGTGCGTCACAATAAGCGTCCTTGTTAAATTCAAGTACACAATCAATGTGTGGTGGCAACAGAATGAAGAGCAAAGTTTCCATTAAGAAAAAATTTAATCCAATAGTTTTCTAAATCGATATGAGGCCATTAATCAATTATTAATTTCAGCTCTACTCTTTTGTATATCTAAACGCCAAATATTTAATGTCAAATTTATCTTTGTCTTCTATGAAAACTTTTTTTCTTTGTATTTCTTTGTATTTGTAAGTGATTGGCATTTGTGATAACAAAGTATCAAAATCAGATTTGACACTTGTTAGCAATCAATCAATCAATCAATCAATCAATTAATCAATCAATCAATCAAATTTTATTGTCAATCCACCATATAACATACAGAGAATCTAAATGACGTTTCTCTCTGGTCATGCAGTGCAAAAGTGTGCAAATACACATAAAAAAAAACAATAAAGAGGTGCAGTAGTAAAATAAATACCTATCTATAGGTGTAGTGAGTCAACAGTGAAAAAAAAGTGCATATGGCAAATGGCCTCCTACAAAATGTAAAACAAAATGATAAGGCATTTTTAAGCTGGTGTTAAGTACAGAACGGCAACTCAATTGGCAGAATGTGAACTCATTTTGAGGGTTTAAGATTGAATTGCAGCACTATTTGGTTTACATGTCAGAAATGTTTAAAAAAAAAAAAAAAAGTTAAAATGTCAGAGAGATTCATGTGCCCATGTTAAATAATCTTTTCTCATATTATCATTTTGTTACCAACTGTTACATATGTCCTACCAAATTAGCTTTTTGTTAGAATTTCCCAATTTTAAGCACAAATGTAATATAAATACACATCATTTCTGGGATACAGTATATTACAAATGATGAATTATCGTATTCATGGTGACTGATTTTACACATAATCTCCCACCAACAGAACACACTGTCAGTGATTAAATGCATGTGTGTACATTCTTTTAGCCTCTTTGTTGTGTGTGTTGGTGTGTGTCTGTGAGATATGCCTTCCCTCTCTACACCTACAGTATATTGTAACTTCCATGCAAAAAACAAGTCACAGGTTCAGACTGGGGTTAAAGGTTTAAAGTGCGGGTCCATGTCTGATGTGTGCTGTTGCTGTTGTTATTTTGTTGTTGTTGTTGTTTCACTGTCTCCTCCCCCAGGTTGTGTCAGGCCATGCGTTAGTATGTTGGCTCTTGTCGGTCTGTGTTACACTATCCATCTGTCTGTCTGTTTCTCTATTTTTTCCTTTGTTTCTGTCCGTGTGTCTGTCCTTGTATGTGTGTGTGTGTGTCTGTGTTTGGTGTGTAGCTGTCTTCCCCTCCTCCTGCTCCTCCTCTTCCTCCTCCTTTTCTTCCTCTCACCCGGTCTCTTCTCACTCTGGTACTTACAGATATGGGGCACAATGAACCAAACCCTCCCCATCACGTTTGCCTCCAAAAGTACCTAAGTGTCTTCCTGATTCCAAACGGGTCAGGGGGACTTAGTGCTGGATTCCAAATAGGGATGCTTGTATTGACTAAAAGTGTATCAGACGCCTGCTTTGTGTTGAAAATATTACATATATCATAAGGATGCATCTCCTGCTGAAATAAATAACATGGCAATGATGTTATCCTGAATAACAGATAAAGCATCTCAAAATTAACCTATAAAGACCCAGAACTATTGTTTATGGTGACATCCAAATGATTTTTTTCCTCTGGATTCAACCACTACCAAGTGATTTAACAGGGTTTTAATTTTATACTATGCATTTTGCATTTTAGCTGTGAAAAGTTTGCTATTTTTCTATGTTTAATTCACTGATCGTGTAGATGTTCACGAAAGCTCAGTAAAGATTCAGTAAAAATATCATTGAGTTGAAAAGAATCCAAGTATCTCCATCCACTGTCATTTATCAAACTCAGTGGGTTTTTAAGGTGAATTAGCACTGCAGAAGTTTCCATGTTCACTATGGAGCGTCTGAACAACTAGATGAGTCATATCTAATGACCACAAAAAGACGACAAACTGTCCATTACCCCAATTACTTACATATTGACAGGTTTAGTGGATCAACAGATATTCAACGTTTTAGATTCTTTTGGGTCTTTAACGGTTAAAAGCATCTGACACGGAAACCAAAAATCTACAATATAGTAGTTTTGAGCCATTGAAATCATTTACAGCGCACATTAATCTGACATCATGATCAAATTGAAAAACAATGTCGTCTAGTGTAGAACATTGTCCCATTAAAACCAGTCACATATTATGTTCATTGGATGTCAAACCTTGATAAAAATGATGAAAAAGTGAATAAATATAAACGATTTAATGGGGATTTGGTTCTGTTTGCTTTGTGATGAGTGCCAGAGTGAAACGTCTGCACTGGTTGGCTCGTTGTCCTGCCAGGCCAGTGAGAGCTGGTTGCTGATTGGTTGGTTTATTGATGCCCCTCTCCCCCTGTCCTTTCCTCTGGAACTGAGCTCAGGTCAGTTTTTATAGCTCAGCCCACAGAGAGTAAAGTCTTTGACTTTACACGTCTCACATTTTGGCCTAATAAAATCATTCAGGGAACATTTTTTTATACCTCTTTTCACATTAGAAAAAATACAAATTTTTAAAAATGATAAAAGGTGTGGTTTGTGTGACTCTGTGTCCTGCTGGGCTTAAACACTGACTGCTGTAGTGCTTCAATGATTGATTCTTTAGCCGGGAGCAAAGCTAAGTTAAAAACAAAAACAAACAAACAAACAAAAAAAAACAACTTAAAGTTTGAAGGTTCTTTAGCCAACAAAAAAAAATGCTGATACAGACACCATGAAACTGAAAGACAGACAGGTCAAATCCAACTTCCTATTAAATCCAAAGACATATTCCTAAAGGGTAAGTATAAGAACAATTTTGAAGGGCTGTGATGATTAGCATAGTGGTGGCAACGTTTGCTATGCTATGATGACCTCTATTAGAGACATGTAACTATGCGTGCAGGACAAATACTACCGGTGCTTTATTTATCTTCCCTCGAAGGTGTCTGCGCTTATTTGTCGCCGGTCAAGTTTTGTGACAAGATAAATAAAGCACACCTCAAAAAGACATGTTAAGAAATGAAGGCTTCTGCTTTTAAAGTGGCTCTCTTGCAATCTATCCAGACCGTCCTCTTTCTTTCTTCCCTCCCTTTTTCCAAAGTATCACAGATTGAACTGTACTCTGGGATGGGATTGATTACAGATCTTAATGTCATGGCTGTCATGACACCAATCCATCATTGCCAGATCTGTAGTTCCAACACATGGTTGGGAAGAAAGATAGACCTGAGCATTTCGGAAGCATCACGACTGTAATGCTCCTTGATCCAATGTGCAACTTTTTTGCTCTTTTCCTCCTGCTCTCTTCATGGCTCTTGTTCTCCCGTATGTATCAAATATAGGCAGGGGTGCAAGCTATCACTTCTGGCTCTAAGAGATCCAAATCAGACATATGACATATAATAGTATGGGCAGAAAAATCATTACTTATGTAAAATGGTGGTGTTAATATGCACCTATGCTTCACCCCTGCCAGAGGGATTCCGTGGTTTGTGATTTGTCTATCTATCTATCTATCTATCTATCTATCTATC
>JAPTHA010000028.1:3663297-3675056 GCA_029814585.1 Gymnapogon annona
CTATCTATCTATCTATCTATCTATCTATCTATCTATCTATCTATCTATCTATCTATCTATCTATCTATCTATCCAGTGCCCACAGTGCTTTTTGCCCCATTCAAATAAATACTTCTGATTTGCTAAGTTCTGATCGTGAATTACATCTAAATCATGTTTCATTTCTTCAGACTAGTATTTTTTTTTTTTTTGTGTTTTTCCATCTTTTGGTCATCATCACACCACTCTCTATCTCTTTCTCAGTCACCCTTTTTTTTACAACTAGTAAGACTCACTGGAGAAAACAGTGGTATGATATAGTTAGCAGCTTGGGTCCAAATGTAAACAGGAATGAGCTCGACTGACAGTTGTACTTAAGTAGACACATGAACATTACCTTAAAACCTCATAAGATATTTTTAACAATCACCACCAAAGCATTGGGGGGTGGGGGTGTTTACATCTGTAGTAGAGTAGAAGAGAACAATGCTTTTAAAGAAACTTTTAAATGTAAATGTGAATGAGCTCAGAGTTGTAGAAGATAATGTTTCAACATTTACTCTGACTGTCATATCTGATGACCCTGACAAGATGTCAAACTAAACACCAACTTTTTACATGTATTGATCGTGGTTCATAAGTTATTAATCATTTATAGATTTGTAGATACTTTCTCTCAGCATGGGATGTTGGGGTTTTTTAATTATTCATTCGTGGTAGTAAGGGTCCTCACTGATTGACAAAAATGCAAAGGAGCTTGTTACTGTTCTGCTTTAGAAAACATAAAGCACCCTGTTTCAGAGTTGAGGTTGGTGCAGTGCCACCAGTGCCTCAAGAGGCCAAACCTGGACATTGCAATGTTCTGCCTGCAGCAGCATTCTCTGAATGTACACATCTACCCAACATTTCCACTGGGAAGTCTAATCATTGAGTGGGTGGAGGTCGAATAATGGGAAAAAAAAGGCTGCATCAATCACACCATCCCTTTGTATTCCGTGACTCTGACTGCCGTGCTGTCTCATGTTGGGGTTTTTTTTCTGTCTCCACATAATTATTTTTCTCTCTGCCTATTTTCTTCCTGCTTGATCTCACTAGAAACAAAGTATTGATTACCTTCATTGACAGACACATTCCAATGGCCTGGCCCGACTCTTTCAGTCTTATTTAGAGGTTGAATGATGTAAGGAAATGTGCTGCAACAGAAGGGAGAGCTGTCTTATTCCATTTCACCTCTCGGTTGATTTCTGTCACCTTTCATCCTGTCTTGAATATAGTCTCTCCTCTTTTCAATGCAATCTGTGCACCTCTCATTCATATACAGCAGCTTTTCCTTCACTTTCCTTTTATCAGACCAATGGTCGATGGCCTTGAAGTTAGTATTTAATCATTATTAGGGTCAGAATCCCCTGAGGCCTATTGAATTGCATCCACGTTATTTTATTTCGTGAGTGCTACTATAATAGTCAAACCACTAGTCTTATGCAGAGGCTTGTGCTGACACAGAAAACTGAAAATGTATTGATTATGTTTACAACATTATTGTTATAGATTGGAAAGTATATGCACTATAAAGCACATGCTGTGAATGAGAACTTAAGTCTGAGAAAGATGAGCATAAGATCTTAACCTAAGTGCTAATGATTAAGTTTTTAGCACATTTGTTCAGAGGGTGTAGAGCACTCTGAGACCAACCATCACACGGCTGAGATATTAATCATGATCCATCACAGAGTCTGTAGAAACCAAACAAAAAAATATCATAGTACTGTAACATATCTCTGGTTTGTATCTGTATTTTTCATGTGATACAGTAAAATATGATAGGCCTTTGTCTCACGTGGAGAAATTTCTTTTCTTTCTTTCCATTCAGCAAAAAAGCAAACATCCATCTGTACATATATACACACAAACATAATTGAATTGAATTGAATTGAATTGAATATACCTTTATTAGTCCCGCGAGGGGAAATTTCACACACAGCAGCGTAATACAAAGAGTAGGAAAAAAAGAAGAGAGCATATACACAATAGATACACAACAAATTGAATTCTTGCACAACATGGACCACATAGACATGATTGAAAGTCCCAGAGATGATAATGGTAACGAGGTGCTGTTAATGCATTCTACGGAGAGAAACGGCAGTGAAAAGTCCGCAGCCACCATTAGCATAGCGCTCTCTGCTGCTAACCGCTAACAACTGAAACGTGACCGTTTAAAAAACTGCAAACGCAGATCACATCCACAAATCACTCACTCACACGCATCTCCAACCAAAAAATAACAACAACCAAACCACAACTATAAACAAACATACATCTATACTTACACACAGACAAACATAAACAAACATAGATCTATACATAGAACACTACCATAAAACACAACAATAAACAGAAACATACATCTATATATACATACACACTAGCATGAAACCACAGCAATTCACAAACATTCATCTATACATACATACAACATTCGAATAAACCACAGCAGTAAACAAAACACGCATCTATACAAACATACACACAAACATAAACCACAGCAATAAACAAACATACATCTATACATACATACAACACTAGCGGAAACCACAGGAATAGACAAAAAGTCTATACATACATGACCCCGCCATAAACCACAACAATAAACATAAACCTTCATCTATACATACACACACACTAGCATGAAACCACAGCAATAAACAAACATAAACCTATACATACTGTACATACACAGAAGCATAAACCACCACCAATACCAAAACACACATGAACTGAACTTCTCATTCAGGTTTGTACCACCATTATTGTGCAGGTCACATGACTACATATTCTAGTAAAAGTTACATTATAACCCAGGCAATACTCGCACTTGTCCTTTCTAACCACTAATCCAGTGTCAATATTGAATTCACTGCATTTAGCATGGAAAACTGGTATTGATCATTTTCATTAGGGACCTAAATGCTCTAGGGTTATTTCTAGTCCATAACATGCCCAAATAAAACCTGTTTTTGATTGAAATGCTATTGTTTTTGCTGTGATAATTCTATGTGGTGGGCAAAAAAAAAATCACCTTCTTGATGTGCTTAGGTGAAAAAAAAGTCCAAAAGAGTCTAGAGAACTGTTATAATATAAACTAAAAGATGTGACAGACTTACTGCACTTAGTTAAAACGAACATGTAACTTAGGATGAACATGTGCCATGGGACAACTAAACAAAACATATTTCTATTATCTACAAATAACCCAATTTTAACACATTTGATACCATGCAAAAGTTGTTTACATAATAAAATAACTAGGGCCTAATAGGAATCTGGTAATTAATTCATTCACACATGAGAGATAAGCACTTTAGGCATCCTCCGAATGTTTTCACATCTGAGGTCACATCTCCTTAGAGATTCCATCATTAATGTCAAGTCTGAACAGGGTCTTTGTCCAGATACTGTCAAAATTCTGTTTACATTCTGAAAATGTTGCTGCTGTCAAAGCAATAAAGACGTTGAGTTTGCTACTCTCTTAGCCATTGGACAATTATATTGCAGTTAATATACTGTTCTGCAGGGGTATCATCAGGCTGTTTTTTGTGCATTTTGAACTCATTGTATTTTCACACCGCTGTATTACTCATGACTCTCCTTTGCTTTGCTCTCTCTCTCTCTCTCTTTCTCTCTCTTTCTTTTTGTGTGTCAACTGAACTGCTTTATTGCTATTTTTCTTCTCTGTCTCTTCCTCTCTCACTTGTGAACGTGCTGTCATGTGGGACATACATACACGTGACGTGGATGTATGCCCTCAGTGTTCTTTGAAACCGATTGTTCAGTGATGGTAATGTCATATTACATTGTTAAGTGTATGCGATGCAAATATTATTTCTTGACAATCTCAAATCTACATGTGGTTTCAATGATAACAGGTCAATACTTAATTTCTGCATTCTTTGTTTTGGGATCTGATTTTTTTTTTTTGTTCTTTTTAATCTGCAGTTTTTGCAGTAAAATGAAACACATGTTGATATGTCATCTGCATGTAGATTGGTTTTTGGATAATATTTGCTTTGGTTGTGTCCTGCTGTATCCCCACCTTCGAGCCTCACCCTCCTTCCCTCTCTTCCTCCCTTCTTCTTTTTCCCACTTTTCTCGACGACTGATATTATAATTCAGGATCATTACACAGCATTGATTTGATCATCGTATATTATACATAAATCTGAATGATCAATAGTTGTTAAATGGTTTAATATCATTAATGAGACAACTAATGTTGATTAATCTGCAGCTGAAAATAATTAAAAACATTCATTAGGAATTAGTATTTGCTAAAACATAAAGTTTAATGGAAGAAGTGCCTTACTAAGTATTTAGAAAAAAAAAATACACTATATATGTAGTTTGGCTCACATTAAAGATGCAATTTACAATATTTCTGGTTGCAAAAATCACAAGAGTGTGAATAAATACCAATCACACTGGTATATTAAAGAAATATCAACAGCTGCTTGCATGCTAATCAGATAGCATCAAGTCTTTCTGTCTCATTAAACACCTCCGTAACATAATGATAGAGTCACTGCAGTGTCTCATCTAGAGTTCATCCAACATGTGAAGAAATAGCACTATAATTTGGGTTGATGCAAGCTGTTATTAAATAGAAATATGTTAATATTAATACCATTAGTTGAGATCAATGTTGAAAAAATACACGACAAATTATTTACCTTGTTCACATTGGAATAATTTATATCAAATACATTACAAATAATGCTGGTAAAAGTGAGCTAAACTAACCTTCGAAGCTTTAAAATATCTGGACTCTCAGAACATGGAAGTTCCTGGTTTACTTCTGCATTAGGTGGTGTGTTATAGTTACGAAATTTAATACACAAAAGTTTTGACAATAGAACTTTTGTCAATATAGGCAATGCTATACCTTGTAATAAATGTATATTCTCCTCAATGGAGTCACTAAGTTTATTTTATAATATTTGGGATACAGTATAGTATATTTTATACTGTCTTCTATAACTATCAGTACCAGTAGAAGAATTAGAGAAGAGAAGAACCTGGACTTTGTGGTTCATTCAGGTGCAACCCATCAACTCCTAAAACGTATTCATCAAATCTATGTGTAGTTCTCTACATTTCAACACTGCTCAAAAGTGGTGGATTTCATCATGAAGCAGCATCCAAAGATGCCACACTGTATGCCACACAGTGAGCATACATTTTGCCTTGAACTTTTATTTTCCCATTTCTCCTTTTCCCGCCATCATTTCTCCCTACCCTACCCTTTCCTTTCCCTCCTCACTCATATGTCCCCATCCCATTCTAACACTGGTGTATCCATCCCATCCTCAGGCTATCCTCCTCAGTCTCTCCCACTGCGTTGTGTTACTAAAGTCTGACTGAGTGGAGGTATGTACAAATCACAGCTCTGCTAACATGTACTGTATGATACACTGTGGACATAGTTTCTGCTTTGGCTTTATAAACAAAAACTCATACATTTGGAATACACACTTGATTGGATTAGATTAGATTAGATTAGATTAGATTAGATTAGATTAGATTAGATTAGATTAGATACCTTTATTAGTCCCCCACGGTGAAATTTCAGGTAAAAGCAGCACATATACGACAAGACACACACAGAGACATACTGCAAATATGATGAAAAATAGGTGTAAATCCTAATAATATAAATATATAAATAGAAATAAGAAAAGAAAAGAACAGACTGAATGCAACACTAAAGATCAATAAAGAGACATTGTCAGATACATAGTAATATAAAGTTATATTGTTATACAGTTATATAGTTATACCATTAATGTTATATAGTAATATACAGACATCGTCAGTTATATAGTAATATACAGTTATATAATTATACAGTTCTATAGTTATAGTTATCCCGTTATTGTTATATAGTAGTATACAGAGACATCATCAGTTAATAGTAATATACAGTTATATAGTTATACAGTTATATAGTTATATTTATATCGTTAATGTTAGTATGCAGAGACATCGTCAGTTAATTATTCCAACATGTTAAATTTAACTCCATTGCAAGCTGTATTACCTCTAAATTATTGTCCCTTGTTATTGACTGAGGTCATTTTCAGACCTTTACTTTACTTGCTTTGGTCTGAATGAGTTGGATAACTTGATGTGTTTTTGTCCTTTAAGACACAGCTATGTCACTAAAACTCACTAAATTTGGATTAATTTCACTGGTATGATGGGTGTCAAGCAAGGATGTAGTAGACAAAGTAAGGTCCCGAAGAAGGTACCTTGATCAAATTGAACCTATGTTCTGGATTAAATTATCAGACTTTGAGTTTCACTTTTTTTTAAAATTGTATGTTCTTTATCATGCCTTCCTAATCTGTCCCTAGCATATCAGCTAAATTTGAGAACCTCAAATACTCATCATCAAAATCAAATCAAAGTTTATTTGTATTAGCGCCAAGTCACAACAACAGTTATCTCACATATATCTCACACAGTTATCTTTACATATAGAGTTGGTCTAACCAGACTCTTGGATTAGTTATAATAGAAACCCAACAGAATCCACCAGGAGCAACGCATTGGTGACAGTGGCGACACTTTAAAGTTGGTGATTACTTCAATGTTAGGGTAAGAAAATACATTCTCATATTGTATCTTATTGTATCCTATCCTATTTTAGCTTATTTTCCAATTTCCTTGCTTTTTATCTGTTGTGGTGTGTGTTTCAATGCAGTCTGGTCTTGATCATCATCATCAACATATGTTAAGATGTCTTCTTAAAATAGACCTCTGATCATGGTGCACAGGTTGCTACTGTGATGCCGTACACACGTTAATATACAAGTGGACACAAACACCTATATTTAAAACTATACAATTGGCATATACAGATGAGACCATTATATTGAGGGAGATTAATGATCTACTTGAACATTTCCAAAGGTTGACCTACATGTGCTTTCACACACATGCTCTGCAGAATCCACTCAGTTGTCTTGACCCCCATGACCCAGATCTGCCGCTGTGATATATGCAACTCCTCAGATTGATGATATATAGCACTGAACTATTATTAATAGCATCTTCAGTTAAATCCAGTATCAGATATATACAACAATGGGGGTTTTCACCGCTGTTATTTTGTTTCTCCAGATAGACTAGACAAGAGCTTCTGAAGGACAGAAATGCGGAGTCTGTTCTGTTGTTTTTCCCAACAAAATGTTATGTGTTACGTACAAGTAGAGCTGTCAAACATCATCACATGTTGGCATTCATTGCCCACTTTTTTTTTTAATTGAACCTTTATTTAACCAGGAAATATCCCATTGAGATTAAGAACCTCTTTTTCAAGGGAGTCCTGGACAAGATAGGCAGCAGCAAATACTACACACAGTTAAATACACACGTCAAAACATTATACAAATAACAATTTAGAAAAATAACTCTTTAAGGCAGATTAAGAAAAGCAAGTGCAAGTACCTCTACTGACAGTACCTCTGTCACCTCCCTTTTCAACATAAAGGAGATAACTGCCCAGGTTGTAGTTAAGTAGCAAAAATGTTAGTCTAGTTTTAGTTTGTGGCTGTGGTGGTTATAATGGAGCAACAATATTTGTGAAAGCCACTGTTTGTGTCCTGTTCCATACAGTGTTTAGTTTTAGCTTTGGTTTTAAACTCTTCTTTATAACTGAAATGTGACAAACACCTAAATGAGTAGAACACATTGCAAATCCACAGATGGAACATTCAGAAATATTGTAATCATAACATTTATATCTCCTTTCCGTCATCATCAACATGTTTCCTCTAGAGATGATATCTATACATCTGTTGTTAGCATGTTTTGAATTCTGTTTCATTTTACCTCACGGTAGCCTTGTGGAAATTGCTGTAATTGGTCAGAAAATCCAAATTATCCAAAAAGATTTTTCATGCGACATGTGAACTCTAGCTCCCGACTGTGTTTTGAATGGACCAGACTGATTATTTGGACCAAACGCTTGATTAGATAGATTTCACACGTGAAAATTTAGCCTTGATCAAACTGGTAGGTCCAAAGTTCAGAACACCTGACAGTAGAACCAGATAGACAAGTGTAATAACATTTTCCCAGAATATATAGGATAGTTTGCCCTACCGTAACAGAGATTCAGAAGTCACACATCAACAAACAAACATCAAAGTGAACCATCCAACATTGGTTGTCTTCTTGATTTGAAAATTGGTTTCATACATTTTCAGTGTTACTTACCATTCTTCATTTTTGAGGTCTGATTTAAAATCTGACGAATATTTTTGTGATGCATACAAATATCAAAAGGGCAGTTTTCTTCATCAGGGCTACCCAGATTTTTTCAACTGAAGAAAAGTTTGGGACCATAACAACAGCCCCTGTTATATTCTAGATACTTCAACTTCACCCAGAACTCTGAAAAACCCAAGTTATCCCAGGTTATCGTTTCTCATCCAAGAGATGACAATATGTTTTCAAAACAGCTAAATCATTCCAGTAGAATTGAGAAGAATTATCAAGAAGGATGATAAAGTGAACAAATGAGAACCTCAACACACATTCAGGGAAACTGATGTCGTTTGCTGACAAGCCTTCCCTGAAAAATGTCCTGGAATGGGGCTGGAACTTTTCAAATTCCCAGAGTTCTTGGGGGCAGAGCATTGCACTCAATAATGCTAATTGGTGGAATACACTTACAATGGACTGTATGTTCAGATACAATTCGGCTGAAAACTGGTCGCCCCCACAAAACTAGGGTATACAGTAACATCAGGAATTCTTTCTGTCTCTGCATCCGTCCATCCAAGATTTTAGTTCAACCAATTTCTCAAGGACTATCCACCCAATTCTTGTCAAATTTGACACGTGTTCTTTAGCACCAGGAGAGGGGCGGTGCACAGTTCCATGGCATAATTTCAATACATCCTCATTTTGTAATTTTTGATCATTTCAATTTGTCAAACTCATTTTTTGAAGACTTAATTTGGCAGGCGCAGTGTGACCCTATGAAAAATTAAGACTTTATACAGAACAACAAAATGAAGTTGTCTTTGTTTGACTGAGCGGAGTGGAGGTGATTCATCAATGGCCCCTGTTCCAAAAGGAATACAAGACCTAATGAATGAATGAATGATGGTTTGACTGAAAAAATGGACGGTAAATTAGGCTTATGTAGTTTATAATTCTGTTTAATTTAAAATTCAAAACCAGTCCCTGACTAAACAAGATATCAATGAGCAGGAGTGGCAATGTGTCCAGTGGGGAAGAATAAAAAAGCAAAAAAGTAAGTGAACCTTACTAATACACCTGGTATTAATAGGTCTACTTACTTTTTCATTTATTCAATTTCTAGAAGCTTCACTTCAGCTGTTGAAAAGTTGTTACTGGGAACGACAATGTCCATTTGCAGAATACTCTGTAAGTGTTTAAAATCACTCTTTCTGTCTGTCAGAAAATTACACTAAAGAGTGTATTTTTCAAACACATTTAAACAGCCTGGACCTCATTGGAGGCATTTCTCGAACATTTTCAAAAGAAATTCAACAGGGCTTGAGATCGGCAACTTAAAATGACCAAGCTTCATTTGGATACATTTTCAGGAACTTTGAGGTGCAGTGGAAGCACGAAGAATGCAGATTACAGGAAGTTATTTTACACCAGTAAATAATTTCCTGGTAACAAAAGTTCCTTGGAATCTGGTGAAAAAAGGCATGACATAGCATCAATAGCTTTTACTGACTCTTCAACATTGCTGAATAGATAGATGGGCTTTGCTGCCTAATCCTCAACTGGGAACAGCCAAGCAGAGAATGTTGGAGCGACAAAAGCAGATTGCAAAATAACATCAACAAATACACATTGACAAGAAATGTTAGCAAGATAGCAACACAGTACTCACCAGTAAAACAAATGAGATTTTACAGTTACAGTTGTATTTGCGCTGCCGCAATATTGATAAACAATTATTCCACAGCACTGTATAAAATAAGAGTTCAGAGTGGCCAGACATCTATCTTGATGGGTTGGGATTGAAAGAAACAAGACTTTGGTTGATTTTGGTTGATTTTGACTGTGACAGAACCACAGCTAAAAGATTGATGGTTCCATGTGTATGACTGATGGGTATGGCTAATTAACATCATTTTATTGCAGTCGTCACAAGACATCCTAAAACATTCAGAGGTAACAATAACAACATTTCATGTCTCAGCATGAAATGGGCAAATAGGCTTCACGTAAACACATAAGGTCTTAATGGCTAGCACTCCTGCTACTTACTATTGGTTGTGACGGGGGAGTTTTGACTTGAGTCTGTCTTTCTAAATGAATGTCTGGTTGTTTTTCCAGCTCAACTGACTTCAAACCCCTGAACTATGATGAATGTTTGTATCTAACCCTGACTGTGTGCTCAGCTCCAGATGATTCACCCATGACAGTTGTTCTGAGGTTCCCAAAAATAACTTCCCCACCAACTCCACCATGTGTGCCAACAAATTGCTTTTGGGAGTCCCAGAACAGGCAGTCCAGTGGATGTGGATAAAGTCCAAAACATTTACACATTATGTTCAGTTTTTCGACCGATGTTGCTGCTGGCATCCACTGGGCATCTGTCCATCCCTACACTGTCCATGTTGGTGCTGCACAGTGCCACCTCTAGGTGTATAAGGGATATTATGGCAAGTGAGAGCTGACTTTCGTAACCCATATTCCTGTTTTGTCCTGTCTCTGTCTGTCTGTCCATCTGTTTGTCCCTCCGTCCATCTGTCTGTCTGTCTTTTTCCAACTTCCTCTTTTGGTCTAAAATATTTTTACTTGTGTTGGGCTGACTTTTTAAAACTTTTCTTTCATTTACAAATGCTTGGAACTGTAATACATGGTATATATTTGCTACTTCTGATATGCAATGCCGCCATGACATCAATAAAATAATTTTGACTATCATTTCTGTCATGTAAATTTACATCTTCATACCTTACATTTCAATGTCATTGAATCTTTTGGTTCCTATGATTGATCCATCACATCGGTGATCTAACCATTGCCTTCTAACCTTGTCATCTTCATTCAGCCACGGGTTATGAGAAGTCACGCAGCCTCAATAACATCTCCGGGATGACAGGCGCACCTCTGCGCCTCACTCCCATCACAAACTCCACCTTCGAGCCCTTCGAGCCACCTGGCCTCAGGCGATGCCACTCACCAATCCCATCCATCTTGTAGCATAGCTGACAGGGAAAACAGCAACAGCAAAATACCAACAACAGCAGCAACAACAACATGCATTTTTGGTTCATGTTTTATTTCTAAGGGGATATTGTGTCATGGACATCTGATTCATCCCAGCAGCTCTTCCATTAAACCATTACGGCCATCAATGAGTTACTCTGAGTCTAGATTTTAAAGAATAGCTTATCAAATAAGATGCTTAAGCAATTATATTTCCTTTGTGTAGTACACTAGAGTGACATACACAAACCCACACTAACACACCTGCCTTACTAACAGGGATAGAGTTAGTTTAGTCTGATATGATAGTTGAGTTAGTTTACCTCGAGCTTTCCCTGTGCTGTTTCTTGCCTGTTTCTGCACTTGCACTTCAATGCTTTAAGACTGATACTTAAGAGTAGCTATGATTAAGAGACTTTTCCAATATGAAACCTCAGAATGCAAACACACACACACACACACACACACACACACACACACACACACACACACACACACACACACACACACACACA